>JAJJWX010004497.1:0-23969 GCA_023529315.1 Papaver bracteatum
AAGTGTGAGAGACTTTTGTGTATAAATAGAGAGGGTTGTTGTGTTGAAAACTGATCCAAGAATAGCTTGTTCATGTTAGTTTATCAAATTTCAATTTTGTTTTAATGTTCTTCATGTTCTAATTTCATTTACTAGGGTTTAGATGAAGCCCTAATCTCATTGGTATGTATTCATATCTTGTATCTTGTTCTTGAAAGTTTAGAATTGTTTAAATATATAATTTAATCCAAGTTTGTCAACATCTTGCTCTCACAATGTATGCCATGTATCCATTGTAGTTAGAATATCTCTATGTTGATTATGCTACAACTCATGCTTAACCAAATATTGATCTTTAGATTAGTTGTGCTTAATTAGACAATTAATGCTTTGGAGAAATACTTTAGTTGTGATTAAATTATCCATTGGAGAAACACCTTAGTTATACGGTAGACTTGAATCTACTATAAGGACAAGAATAATATTACAAGTTGAATGCATATCATAGGTTATTGGTGGATTTGAATACCCTAGTATCCATATTATCATTGTTTACATATCTTGCTATTTGCATCTTTTACTTTTATTATTTAGGTCACTTGAAAATCATATCGTCGTATCGACAAAAATAAACCCCTTTTGGTTACTCTCTGAATCAGGATTTAGAATCAACTTCTACACTCTCCAAGTCTCTGTGGTTCGACCTGTGCTTGCCCTGTGTTGCTTGTCGACACTGTGCACTTACAGTATTTATACAATAGTAGGTATCT
Organism: Papaver bracteatum; assembly: GCA_023529315.1. Classification (NCBI taxonomy): domain Eukaryota; kingdom Viridiplantae; phylum Streptophyta; class Magnoliopsida; order Ranunculales; family Papaveraceae; genus Papaver; species Papaver bracteatum. The sequence goes on from JAJJWX010004497.1 coordinate 750, forward strand.
TTCCGAGCCTACCAAAGATTAAACTCAATACAATAGAAAAAGTAAGATCAGAATACGCAACTACATAGAAAATAGTTGGATCTGGCTTCACCAATCCCAAATGAAGTCTTCAAGTCGTTAACCAAATAATAGTTTTGGAAAACTCTAGTTTGAAACTAGGACACACAAGAGTGTCGGGATTTGGTTTCCTAGATGCTAGAGTTCCCCCTTATATAGTTTTTCAAATCAGGGTTGCTTCCAATCAAAGCTGAGATAGCTTAGTAACAAAGCAATTAATATTCACCGTTAGATGAACTCCTGATTTAAGATTCGCTAAGTCTGCTTAGAAAATAGTCAATCAATCTCCATCGTTTGATGGTATTAGCTTAATACACACATATATGGATGAACTGTACCTAAACGTGTATAACCATTGGCTCAATAATAGTTAACCGAAGTTAGCCATATGAACACTTATAGTTTATCCATATTCATCTAACAATTCTAGATCAAATAAGACGATCAATTAACCATGATATATAATCAAATGAATTTAAATATGCTTTAAGAGAGTTGTTCAAATATTCATCATCTCATAGAAATATATATATGAACCATTTGAAACATATTCAGTTTGGTTTGCAATTGTACAAAGTACTTACACAAGAACCAATTCATGAACATAATGCCACGGTTTACAAAACAAGTTCGCATACCTTATTTCATTAAAGTTCCAGGGATTTTAGTTCGCAAAATGAAATCGCAAAAGAACCTGAGTTCATGAGTATGAAAAGTCATATTTATTTTAGAACCTAACCACTGCGTTCGCAAACTGAGTACGCGAACCACAGTTCCGGACTTTGGCCTAGTCTTGTCGTTCGCAAACACTGTTTGCGAACCACATTTCCGGACCTGCCTATCTAGCCGTTCGCAAACAATGTTCGCAAACCACAGTTCTGGACCTTTCACAGGTAAACCCGTTCGCAAACAAGAGTTCCGGATCTGAACTAGAACTTCACAGTTCGCATACAAGTTATACATACTATGTTATATCCAGGCATTGGTAGTCGTTCTAAAATTCCCATTTAATCATTGAAACATCCATGGAAGACAACAATGGTAATCTTACACATACCAGTAGCTTCAAGTAATTTTCAAGTGATTAATCGATCAATACAAAACTTGCCAAGTCAACATCAAATGATTGTCTCACACAAATCATGTAAGTTGTTCAGGGTAATTTTAACATGATCATCTTGACTTAATATTTAGTTTCCAACAAATAAATTATCTACAACTAAACTCATCAAGTAGATGATGAAGTTCAAGCTAAAGATAAAAGCCTCTAACACGTATTTTGAGAAATATATAAACGAGATAAACGCGGCTCGAAATTTCAAATGTGTATAATGTAAAGTTATATATAGATATACGACTTAGTCAGTCTCATTAGAAGATAGAATAGAATAAACTTCTGAGTGATAGATAAGTTTTAGTCTCCACATACCTTTTGTTGATGAAGTTTCTCCAAGTTCTTCAGTAGATCTTCTTCTTCAATTGGTGAACGTCGTGAAGTCTAAAGATCAACTACACACTTCTATCCTAATCTGAGACATAGATATAAGTAGACTAGAAATCAAGTATATGGTTTTGATCAACTAAACTTGACAAACAAGATTGAGATAGTAACACTGCGAGTTCGACCGAGCAGTGCTCTAACAATCGAGATTATTCTCAGCTCCGTTTCTGTACTCAAGTCTTTCGCGTCTATCTTCTTGTCTCTGCTATGTTTCGATACCCGTTGTTTAATCATTAGACATCTGGTTCAGGTCTTCGACATCTGAACTTGAGTCTTGGTTCACATCTTGTCTGTATTACTCTTCAGCTGTCAGTTCTCTAGTAGATGCTATATTTTGCCATCTACACTGTGTTGATTACTGAAATTGAAATTGAACAATAGTAGCAACACTGGATGTATCTAGGTGCATCATGTATTATTGCTTAATTATTCGATTACGTCATGTGCTGATAATGAAATTTGACTTTTAGGTATTAAGAATGTCATGCTGAAACAATTATGCCAGTTGATGAATGTAGAGGGATGACCAATATTGAGAGATTGTTGATAGACATTTTCCAATGTGTAGATTGTAATTAAAGGAGTTCTCTTTGCTTGGATCATTGAGGGAAATGCAAACTCAACTAAGAAGTATTACACTTATGTGTGAAATGAATATCCTACATGCCATCAGTAGAGGCACTATGAGTACATGATTGAGCTTTATAGTAGGCATGATTCATTGATGAAATTGAAGAGCTATTTGCACCTATGTTAATGCAAATCTTAGTTTGATGCATATAGAGAACATGTGCATTCAATTTTGGGAAACGGGAGCTGGGGACCATGGTGCTTGTTTGTACCATAGGTAAAAATACCACTTAATGGGCCCAATTGATACTTGAATCATCTTTTGGTCCTCATCCAAGCCCGCTAACCAGTCAACCAAGGCATCCCACCAGTCTGCCCATTATTACATAAATTCAATGAATGGTCAATGGTCAAAGTCGGTCAACTGTCAAAGCCAACGTCCGGTCAAGGTCAATAGTCAAAGTCAACAGCCGATCAATAGTCAAAGTCAACCATCGGTCAACTATTGAAGTCGGTCGCACCCCTAGCCAATTTTCAGTCTTGTAGCCAGCAATGCTGCTAACCAATTCCCAGCCAAAAACTCTTCCGCACTGCCAGCCAGCCTCCACCCATACTGACAGCCATCCTCTACCTATGCAGCCAGCCTCCACCCATACTTCCAGCCAGTTTTCTACCCATGTAGACAAAACAGTCTGCCAACCAGCATCCATCCATACTGCCAGCCACCAGACCAGTTTTCCAGCATGCAGAGTTTATCATGAAGCATAAATGTGCAGTTTCATGCAGAAATCATCATGGAGGCATGCAACATTGAATTCTAGCAGTTTCAACCATGCAAATTGAGTTTCAGCAGTTTCAGCCATGCGGTATTGATTCCAGCAGTTTCAGCCATGCAGTATTGATTCCAGCCGTTTCAGCCGTGCAGTACTAATTGCAGCAGTTTTATACATGCAGAGTTAATTTCAGCTGTTTCATACAGAATTGAAGATGGAGGCATGAATGAGCAGTTAATGCAATTTATGTGTATAATTGAAATTAGATATAAAACTGTATAAATAGGGAGGATGAGGGAGGAGAAAGGGGATAGCCAATAAAGAAAAAAGAGCACTGTAATTCTACATATCAATAAAATATCACCCCCAAGGGGATTCGTCTGTGGACGTAGGCTAACAATGCTGAACCACGTTAAACCTCTGTCTTATTTCTTTTCCTTCAAATCATCTCCTAACCCTAAAAACACACCAAACTATCCATTCATTGTGTTTCGTGCCCAAAAGTAATTTTGGGTACAAACAGTGCCCTTATAGCCTTTTAGTCCAATGCAAATTGAAATCCTCCCAGAAAACCATGTTGTATACATAATAAGTCACTCTAAATTATGAGTTAAAACAAAAAGTTTCGGTTGGACTTGCAAAATTAAGCAATTGTTGTTATTGTATTTATTTAACATTGTTTATTTGAATGACCAGGTGTTGTTTTATATTATGATGATCCTGGATAGCGCAGCGACTGCCGAAGAATTCACATTTCAAAGATAATCATAAGTTTGAAGGGAAACAAATCTTCCGAATTATTATGCCAATCTAATATCGGTTGGTCTCTGTGTTTATACTTTTTACTAGTTTGGGTGTTATGTTACTAGGTACAATAAGTGTGGTCGAGCTCCCGAGATACCATCATTTTAGGTAACTAAGTATATATGCATCACAATGAGACTCACCGCTGCTATTGTGCTTGTTAAGTACTAGTATTTATTTGGTTAAACAATATGTATAAGGATTTGAAGGACTTATTGCTAACTACTGATAGTTGTACTTTTTAGATGTATTCTCTATCTGGTCAAACAATGATATTTTTTGTGTATTGTTGCATAATTACTTGTTTTCCAATTTGAAATTCCATCCGCAAGGTCGGCTATGTAGAGGGCATATCATACATTTAGGCTTAAAGCTCAAATCTGAAATACTCATGAAATTTTTGTTGTTGTTGTTAGGGATGTGTTTGTATGTGAGGATCAATTTTTTTTTTTCCGGATCGTGTTGGTGTTGTGTTGAAGTTGGTGAAGTAGTGAATTAGAGGCACTCTTTCCTAAATAAGAAGGTATTTTAATTTATCATGAAAAATTAGTTATGTCTATTATATTGGGTGAAATATCCAACTTGGGATTAAAAATGTATTTTAAAGAATCACGGGTATTTAATAGTATCTTATTTTACTTATTTTCTAGACCCAGATATTTAAATATTCAAGGATTACTGAACAAATTTAGTTGGAAAAAAAGCAACCTAAATAGCAGAAAAAGTGGTCTTGAGTTAGGAAAACCGTTACTTTTGGTAGTAACACTTCCGCTTCTTTACTGGCATAGTGTTTTGTTTTGAATAAGATCCATAGTCCTAGTCCATATGCTCCAAATACAGAACCAATATCTTTGATAGCTAGCTCTTATTAACCTGGTAGGTGTATATGCTCTCTAGTATCTGCAGTCTATGACCTTATGGTTGAAACCAAAATTTCAAGACCGTATTAAAATCTCATGGTCGGCGAAACCAGGTATTAAGGTTGAGGGGGGCTATTTTTTTTTATAGAAACACATGGACTTAAGTGGACTAAATCCAAAATAAAAAGTGGGCTAAATTCAAAATATGGGACTAAATGCAAGGGTGTTACAATGGTTTTCATCATTTTAAGGGGGGCTAGAGCCAGGGTTAGTCAACCCTTGACTCCGCTCGAAAAGAACATGGTCTACAACTATAACATTCTCCTCCATTATATATACAAAACTGGCTCCCCCATGCCAGTGTGTCATGTACGCTTCCAGTATGTACTCTTTCGACATTTTTCTTGATAAGTTGGAGTTTGTTGGATATTTTCAATAATATAGAAAATAAAATGGTTTTCATTTTTGGTTAGATACTACAATGGGGAGTGTCATGAGCCTAATAGATGTAATGGATGTTAGTTGGAGATGAAAAGGCATCTCCATAGGGTGTGATGGTTCACAAGAGACACATCCATTGCCATTAGACACTATTGGTGTCTTTTGGAAGTGAAAAGGCATCTCCAATGGGCATGAATTCCCTATAAATAGTGATGGTTTGTTTTCATTCAAACAATCAAAAAACTTGTTTTCTCTCTTTCTAAAGCATCATCAGAATTCTTTCTAGTGTGTTCTTAATTGGGTCAAGGGGTGCAAACCTTGAATCCAATTTCTCTGTTGTAGGGCTTTCATTGTATCCTGAAGGCACTATTTCGCATACCTGTTGCAATCGCCAATTGATATTGAGAGGGTAGAAATAATCGTCTAAAAGAAATCTTATGAGCCTTGAAAGTTTGGAGTACAACAATTTCTTTTAGTGTTTCCATCCTATGTTAATACACCCACTTTTTCCAACAGTTTTAGATGATTAGTTCTGACAAGGAGGATGAAAGTTAAACGGAATCGTGGTTGATCTTTGAAACTAAAAGTTGCAGTGAACAAGTTGCTTACAACATCAATGGAGTTTAGAGATGTGTAGCCTTCAGGGAATACAACGTCATGAATTCATGTTTCCTGTTAACGTTGTATCTTAATATTATTATGTTCGTTCAAGGGCTATTGGTTAGGGCTTCGTCATACTTTCAGAAATTTTGAGTTTACAAGGAAGTAAATATTTGTTTCCACCCGTTTGTTAAAGTTGTTAAGTGACGATTTGTTGTGAAAAGCGGTGAAGATGTGCAACTGCTGATCATATGTTTCGCAAATTAGATTGACTTCTATGATATTGTTGTGCCTCTTATGAATCCATGGGATGTGGACTTGGAATTGATTAAATTATCCTAGAATTTAATCTTACTTTGTCAAAGTAATTTGATCTGGATCACCGTGGTCGTTCCCTGTGGATTTATGGAACCTTGGGATTTTCTTGGAATTGCATGCATGAGTACCGTTTTAACAGAGGTTACTCTATGAATTTTTTCTGAGTCAGAAATGTTCATGTGCGCAATTGATTCGTTCTTAGAATAGAAATGTACATGCACTTATTAGAAGGGTAAAAGGATCAATCATTATGGGATCTCTTGTTCTGTCTGTATAATCCATTTGATGCAAAGGAAATGATGTATAAAAAGTTTTCTAAACAAAAACGTGTTTCATGACATTTATTTGCATTTACGCATTTGAAAATTATCATGAAATGGGGGAGAATTTTAAGAGACCGTCATATAAAATTTTCTAGTTGGTAGGTTATTTTATAACCAAAATCATCAATAATTGTTTAGATAAACAAATTATATGATGAGTATAATTCTTACAAAAAGAATTATAGTTTCCAAATTTTTGAAAATTGGCATGTCTTAAATGACATCGAAAAGAAAAGTGGAATTCCGGTGAATATGGAACATATTGGAAGATTGGGCGCGCGACCAAATATCCAACGATTAGGTGTTACGATATTACCGATGCATAAATTGTGAACATTTGCATTACATAATGTAAAATGTTAAATAGACATTGTCTATGTATTTGGGTATAAATTTGTAGAAGATTGGGCGTGAGTAGAGGAGTTACTCATCGTAATAATTTTCTTGTTGAAATAACAAGTAAGTTGCCTACAAATTTTCTATGCCTCTAGTGTATGCAAGTCTATAATGACTTCTTGTGAATTAACGGTAAATGTTAATTAGGATCACTAGAGAAGTTACAATTATTTTGTAAAATCAAATAGGAACATTTTTAATAATGTTTTAGAATTGATTGCATGAGTAAATGTAATTAATGAGGAGGAATGGCTTAGAACCTAACTTGTAGAGATCTCATTTTTGGAAGAAGCCATCTCAAGCGGTCTTGATTAGTTGTGAATCATGCTATGATATATAACGTCTCTAACAAAGACTTGTAATGAAAGGTCAATACATACAATTCTTGTACATTGAACGGTAAGTCAATTACTCAAGAAAGGAGTAATTGCACTTAACCATTGAAACGGAGAAAAACTTGGAAGACCTATCTATGAAAAGTCTCCCAAAGGAAATATTTTCAATGAAGTATAAAGAAACGGGACTATGGTCTGTGAAAGAAGTTTGATCTCCCATAGCAGAAACCCAACCTATGTTCTGAAAAAGATAAACAATGTTCAATGTGGTACTAACAAGTTATGGATGTAGATTATGGAGCACTAATATAAAACTTCCCATTTCTAATTAGAGATGGGTTCTGCAAGAAAATAGGATGGATGTAAATCCTTAATGAGTCTGTGATTAGTAAAAGGTGTATCACAGAAACACCTTCGAGACTTACCTATATGAGTATGGAAATCAGGCCGTTTCCTAAGAGAAGAAGACCGTTCTCTAAAGAAGACTCATGAATCAAGGATATAAGCACATGACCATTAACGTGCTTGGCTACAAAACACACAATCCATGAAATCAGTATGTGTTGAGATTCCGGTTTTATCACATGGGGTACTTGGTTCAAGACTGGTTTCACCACTGAACCCCGATAAGGCTTTGAATTTCTTACGCTAAGTGAAGGTTCAAATCCAAAAGATACCTATTATTTATGTATTGATTTCAACGATGATGCTTATTTCCCAATTAAGCTTGAACTACGTTGGCTTGATCCCACTCGGGTACGTAGGCAGTCACTTGAGTGATGCAACCACTCAAATTTTGTAAGTTTTACTTTGTTTTATTTTTATGGTTTTTGGTTATTGAAAATAGGGGGAGATTGTTGGATATTTTCAATAATATAGAAAATAAAATGGTTTTCATTTTTGGTTAGCCACTACAATGGGGAGTGTCATGAGCCTAATAGATGTAATGGATGTTAGTTGGAGATGAAAAGGCATCTCCATAGGGTGTGATGGTTCACAAGAGACACATCCATTCCCATTAGACACTATTGGTGTCTTTTGGAAGTGAAAAGGCATCTCCAATGGGCATGAATTCCCTATAAATAGTGATGGTTTGTTTTCATTCAAACAATCAAAAAACTTGTTTTCTCTCTTTCTAAAGCATCATCAGAATTCTTTCTAGTGTGTTCTTGATTGGGTCAAGGGGTGCAAACCTTGAATCCAATTTCTCTGTTGTAGGGCTTTCATTGTATCCTGAAGGCATTATTTCGCATACCTGTTGCAATCGCCAATTGATATTGGGAGGGTAGAAATAATCGTCTAAAAGAAATCTTATGAGAGTACAACAATTTCTTCAATTTCTTCTTATGAGCCTTGAAAGTTTAGAGTACAACAATTTCTTTTAGTGTTTCCATCCTTTGTTAAAACACCCACTTTTTCCAACAATTTTAGTTAGTCAAGAACTAAAAGCATTGAGCACAGATTTTGAGGTGCATTTGCTTTAATTTAAAATTTTCGCCCCCCTAGTCCGCTGTAGCTATGCTAGTGATGTTAGTTGGCGTTGAACATTTACCTTCTAGCAGGTAATCGCATGCATCTGTAATTGTACACTCCGATCCGAACACCAACACACCTAGACCTAGTAGTCTGTCCGTTGTCCCTTTCTGTAAACCCTAGTAATTAGAATATTTCATTAATTCAATTTCCACCCAGGTTAAATTTTCAAAAAACAATTCTCTCGTCTATTGCTCTTACCAATTGACTGCCGAACCCTATCACTACTACATTCTGACCGGCTGTTCTTTTCCTCAAACTCTGATTTATTTTATTTTCTTTCATGGCTGTTCCCTACCTGATCACTATATAGGAACAGCTAGCTATACATATGAAAAGTCAACCTCAATACTGAATTGCTAAACTCTTTGATTTTAAACATTTCTAACTTTATCATCAAACAACAAGTACCGACCACCTATTAATATATAGGTTTTCATCAACTTTTGCTACTCAAGATATCCATTAAAACATTTCCCTTCTCTTCCTCCTCGTCCACATTCCAACCATATGTTAAAATTGAACAGTTATGTCAGAGATCTTTTGTCAATAATTAATTAAATTACTCATTCATAAATAAATTATAAGCTCCTCATCTTCTTCTTACTCTTCTATATAATCTAGAAAATAAGAATTTTCCTTTACTTTCATTCTCTTCATCTCTCTCAAGACTCAATATAGTTAAGAAGTTAGTTTTGGTTTGAATAGTCTTAGAAATCAGTCGATCAGAATGTCTTCTATCTCTTCAATGATAAGTTTTGTGAATGAGCAAATTTGCTACATCCCTTGTAACTTCTGCAGCATCATTCTTGCGGTATATATATAAATGTTCACTTCTTAAATTACTTATATGATCAGCTCATCTCTCATTTATACATAATATCTTTTTGTTTTTATTTGAACTTTTTGACATAAAATCTTCTTATGTTTTCTTTTATAATTGCAATTAGATCCATATTTTCTGATCATACTTTTTTTTCAAAAAAGAAAACTTTGATTTGCTGGTGTATAAAATCTTGTTTTTCATAACTTTTTTCCTTGTGTTACTTTTAAAAGGTATTAGTAGATGTTATATATTGTTAAATACGCTAACACATACAGTCACGTCTCTATCCTTACCTTAGTGTCATCGTTTTTCTTTTGCTGTCAAAGTAACTAAAGTCATTCATTCATTGATCAGTACCCTTTTCATCCAGCAGCTAGTGCATTTTCTAAGCTTATTAGGGTTAACTTTTACAGATAGGGAAAGAAGAAATACTTTCTTTACTTCTCTATATCCGCTATATCCGTAGATATCTTCCCAGCCTCTGATCAACTCTACCTTTGAAAATCTTCAAGATCTTGTTTTTGTTATTCTTCACTTTAAACATATATACTTTCATTCCCAAGGGCTCTAAAAAAGAAAACTACAACACTTTTCTTTCTCTGGTTATAACTAAACAAATTTCAATTTTTCACAAGAAAATAAGCACCAGAAGTTAGACTTATTTGTTTGATTTTTTTTATTTGCACAGGTGAGTGTTCCATGCAGTAGTTTGTTTGAAATAGTGACCGTCAGATGTGGGCATTGCGCAAATCTATGGTCTGTTAACATGGGAGTTGTATTACAGTCACTGTCGCTACACGATTTGCAGGTGAAAAACAACTAAATTTATTTGTTTCATTTGAGGGTGATCTATCATCAGCTGAAATCTAGGGTTTTTCTTAGTTTTCATTACATCTCAGAATTCGCTTGAGAAAGAAACAATTTATTGTGTTTTTCGAAGCAATATTTTTTCATTTAATGGTTTAAATATACATGTTCTGAAACTGTACAAATCCTCTAGCAGCCGCCATGAGACCCTTAGTTCACTGTACTACTTAGAAATATTTTAGTATATTTGTTATTACTTTTTCATTTGACTGGATTTGATTTGATAGAAACATAAAGTTAGTTATTAGCTTGAACTGTTGATGTGATTTGCTTTTGATCTTCTTCTTTGTTGACAGTCATTCAGAGATTGTATTCTTTCAATACTTTGACTCAAAATGAAACCCTAAAATGAATCATTGCTTGACATCTAGAGAGAGATTGATTGATCTGTATGTAGTCTTAACTGATTTAGTCACTTCAGCTCTCTCTTTCTCCCAAAGGGGATACGGACTGTTGTTTAGAACTGTTTACTCTCTCTCTCTCTCTCTCTCTCTCTCTCTCAAGTCTTACACGAGATACCCTAGCTAGTTCTTCATACATTTGCCTTCCTTTAGATCTTTTCTTTCAGATCTTATCACGAATAAATTCTTTGCTTTTCAATGTACAGACACCTAATAACAGTGATCATTATCAGAGAAATGATCTGCCATCTTCTTCGAAAAACATCGAGAATATCCAAGTAATGCAAGTTTCAAGTGCTGCTAAAACAGAAAAACGGATTGTTAATCGGCGTAAGATGATCTCTATTCTCACCATGTCTGTATACGTGATTCTAAACCGTTTGAACAAATCCAGTAGCTAGGCATTACAGAAAATTTGGGTTTATATTTTTTCTGCACTGATTGACTTTTTTCTTTTCTTTTCTTTTTGGACAGCTGCTGAGAAGAAACATAGGGTTCCCTCAGCATATAATCAGTTCATAAAGTAAATATTGTAACATTGACCATTTATACTAGTTTTTGATTAGTCGGTTCAATACTAATTTGCCTAAACAGTCCAAGTTATATAATTTTAACCCGTTAACTTGTTGCTGGTAGGGAGGAAATACAAAGGATTAAGGCCAATAATCCAGATATCAACCACAGACAAGCATTCAGTACTGCAGCCAAAAATGTGAGTAGAAACAGATAATAAAATGCATCTATTATATTTTTCTTGATTTGGCATTTGAACCCCAACCGTTTTACAGATGTTTTTGTAATATACGTTTCTTTTTGGTACAGTGGGCACATTTTCCCCATGCGCATTTCGGGTTGAAGTTTGGAGACCAAGAATAAGCAAGCCAAACTCAGTGAAGAGGTACATAAATTGTACTTATGGAACTCGCTTATGTTATGATTTTTTCTTTTTCTGAAGCCATGAAACCTTCTTTTTTTTATGGCAAAACCTTTTTTAACTAGAAACAGTAGAGCTCAATAACAGTATACATCGTTATATATATATATATATATATAATATAAAAGCATCTCTAATTATAAGAATATAATGTACAGTGGTAAATTCATGTAGTACCTTATGTCTTTTTTTCCTTCTATCGATATGTAGTACCTTGTTTTATAACCATGTATATGAAGTACTGTGGTCGTTTAACTTAAGTCAGTTCATTTCTTTGAATATTTAATTTGGCCAAAATTCATATATATCTAAGTGGATAGGAAGAGTTGGGCTAAGAATCATTATGCTAATATCACTGCGTGGTTTTTTTTTTTTTTTTGAGAATAAAGGATTGCATTAGAAAGAAACAAACCAAAAAACACAGAAAAGGTGTTGTCAAGTTATCAGTACAGGACATTCCTTGTACTGAGATTGAGACAACACCCTATTAGTAGTACTACTACTTTGATTACTTAATTTATCTATATTGATAAACCTATTTAGAAAGGCTGGTAAATCTTCAGTCCAGCTATTGAAAATTGAAGATTTCCTCGCCTCCTTAGCCAGCTTGTCTGCCACAGAGTTGCCAGACCTGTGAACAAACTTGAATCCCAAAAAGTTGTTGCATTCAGCTAAAACTTGTATTGCTTCCTTAACTATAATCTGGTTTCTCCAATCCATCATTGTTGTCTTTCCTCTGATAAACTCCATAATTCTTTCATAGTCACCTTCCATCCAAAAGTGTTCCAACTTTGCATCTTTGGCCCACTTAGCTCCCTGCAGAAGAGCTACAGCTTCCGCTTTTTCTGCACTTGCAGAAATGAATATTCCAGACTTAGCTGCTCTTCCATTACCTGCATCATCTCTGAAATCCAAGAGGCATCATAATTCAATTTATAACAATTCTTAGCAGGACATTTCCAAGGAACATTATTAGATTGTTTTAAAGTAGAGGAATTCCCCGAGTTAGTTAGTTTCTTTTCACTACAACTCAAGAAATTTAAATGTCTTTGAATTATGATGGATGTTTGTAAAGTAGTAGCTTTTTTGTCTTCAAAAATCCTATTGCACCTCTCTTTCCAAATAAACCAACATTTTGTTGCATTAATTTCTGTTACCTTATCTCCTTGTGATTGCCAACAATTGAAGTAATCATTAAAAGAAACTTTAACAGAATTAGAATGACTTACATCAGCAAAGGGTGGTTGTATCCATACTGATTTAGCATACCAACATTCAAACAAAATATGAACTACAGACTCTGTTTTATCATTGCAGAAGATAAATTTATTGTCTACTTCATGCATATGTCTACTAAGAATTTGTGTCACAGGCAAAGCATCATTCAAACATTTCCATAAGAACAGTTTAATTCTCTGTGGCAATTGTGTTTCCAAAATTTCTTCCAGAACAACTCAGTAACCCTATTACCTATCACTGCGTGCTTTGCGTATGGTAATACTAAGTGATTCTAGAATAGGTTAATCCAAGTGATAGAAGAATCTCCTTATTCGGACTGGTTAGGAAGCCTTTTGTACCTCTCTTTTTTATAATAATATAATAATGCAATGCTACAAAACGTTCACCAAGTCCAACTCCAAGTCATATGCTTCTATGGTTCTCTTAACAACAAGTAAATGCATATATATTTATTTAAAATGTTGGAGCTTAAATACTAATCAGTTCTATGCATATATTTGTGTTGTAAGTTGTAGCACTACTGATGACCTTCTTATGTACTGTGCGCAGGCCACATTACCAAATGAATGGTGATCAGAGTCTGGTTGATACATGCCCAAGGTCTCTTCATATTTGAGATAGAAGTATTCCAGTGATTTCTAAGTATTAATGTATTTTCTTCGTGATCCAGTAGATATGGAACTCTATTTCGCTCCTCATTTTTATATACTAGTAAATGTAACTGAACGAATTATTGAAAAAAATTCAGAAGAGAGGTATCGATCTTCCTCTTTATTAATGTCCATCTTCTAGTGAATCTTGGTAGTACTGATCTTGATTTATATAACCAAAATTATTACTGTTTATAATTTATGTCCGAAGCTAGCTACTGTGTTCAACTGGCTAGCTAGATTTCAAACTTATATGTTTCTGTCTATGGCTTTCAACTTCATGTGGATGTGTCTTTGAGTGAATAACACCATATATGGAAACTCTCCAGGTAAACCAATTAAGTAATATTTATAAGCAAGAGCCACAAAGGGGCTAATTTCCAACCTCTAATTAATACAAGAAAAAGCCCAATCAAGAGGTTAAAATACTCCAAAAAAAAATTATTACTTTTGATGTAGATAATAGGGAAAAATAAAGAGGGACATAGAGAAAGATATTTCATTCATTCACTTTTGTGTGTTACATATATAGTCCTTTATATACAATAGGAATACAACCCTAGCTATTATATTGGGGTGCACATCCGTGGGCTAAAGCCCTACAACACTCCCCCTTGTGCAGTCCAATAGAACTCCATATGCAGTACTTCACAAACAGTGCTTCGGATATAGGTCTTCAAATGTGGTTCTCTCCTTGATGACTATTGTGTCTAAAACAATTGCTCAATTAAAACTTTGACAAGGAAAAACAGTGGGACAACCTTGGTATAACTCTTCACATGTAGTACTTCACATGTTGCCTCATATTTTACATGTAGTTCATCACATGTAATCAGATCTTCAAAGATCGTCGAGTCTAAGTTAGTTGTCTCGTTAAAACTTCGCCAGGCTAACCCAGAGGGACAATACCTGAACTAAATAAAAAGAGTACAACATTAAGTAAACTTAGAACATAGTTGGATGCGTATACGTTGCCTCATTAAAACCTTGACAAGGAAAACCCAATGGGATAAAACCTTGACGAAGGGAAAAGAGTACAACATGACAGATGCAAGTAAAGGTGATCCATTGCAAATGATCACTTTGCTCCGTTGAAGTTGAATAATTTCTTCACAACTCCTAAGGAAGAAAATCCTTGTAGGAAAGACAATAGTCTTAGCTGGGAAATTACATTCCCGGTGTTTGTTTTTGTCTCATTAAAAACCTTGCCGAGTAACAAAACCATGTGGGAAAAAGTAACCTCGGTGAAGGAAAATAGTGCAACACACCATTAGATGATCCCCCTGATGTCAATTTTTTTTCTTAATCTACCATATCTCCCACTGATTACTTTCGTTGGAGAAAAGATTATTGTTCCTTCTGTTGATGGTGGTTTTTTGCTTAGAGTTAAAATCATAAAACACTAAACCCTAGCAGACAGTGATGTCACAACATTTAAAGTAACAAGCATTTACTAGGCACATTTACTGAAATCTTTAATGTGTCTCTAAATAATTATCGGGGTATCTTTTTCAAATTAGGGTTACGACAAGCCAAACCCTAATTCCCACGTGTGCCAATAGAAAATCATGCCAGACACACCGACCGCGCCAAAGCATGCCAACCATGCTAGCCGCACCTCTGTGCCAATGGAAAATCATGTCAGCCACACCGACCGTGCCAAAGCATGCCGACCATGCTAGTCGCACCTCTGTGCCAATGGAAAATCATGCCAGCCACACCAACCGCGCCAAAGCATGCCGACCATGCTAGCCGCACCTCTGTGCCAATGGAAAATCATGTCAGGCACAGAGGTGCGGCTAGCATGGTCGCAATGGTAAATCATGCCAGCCACACTGACCGCGCCAAAGCATGCCAACCATGCTAGCTGCACCTCTGTGCCAGTGACAAATCATGCCAGCCACACCGACCGCGCAAAAGTATGCCAACCATGCTAGCCGCACCTCTGTGCCAATGGCAAATCATGACAGCCACACCGACCGCACCAAAGCATGCCAACCATGATAGCCGCACCTCTGTGCCAATGGCATATCATGCCAGCCACACCGACCGCGCCAAAGCATGCTAACCATGCTAGCCACACCTCTGTGCCAATGGAAAATCATGGCAGCCATACCGACCGCGCCAAAGCATGCCAACCATGCTAGCTGCACCTCTGTGTCAATGGAAAATCATGTCAGCCACACCGGCCGCGCCAAAGCATGCCAACCATGCTAGCCGCACCTATGTGCTAATGGAAAATCATGCCAGCCACACCAACCGCGCCAAAGCATGCCAACCATGATAGCTGCACCTCCGTCCCAATTGAAAATCATGCCAACTACATCTACCGCGCCATGCCAAACGCACCTCGCCATGGCCCCATGCTGCGCCACCATACTGGCCTTCACTACGCGGTTATCAAAACAAAGGCGTGCAACAATCAACGGTTGCCCTTCAATCCCAGGAGCAAATCCTGGCTGTCTAAGGTTACCAAACGATCTTTTCCCCAATACCCTAGCTTGGTCACGCACCTAGCCCAAGCTAGTCACGCCATGCGCCTATGGAAAACCCTTGGCCCCACATGCCAAGCCAAAACCGCACCTAGCCCAAGCTAGTCAGGCCATGCGCCTATGGAAAACCCTTGGCCCCACATGCCAAGCCAAAACCGCACCTAGCCAAAGCTAGTCATTCCATGAGCCTATGGAAACCCCTTGGCCCCACATGCCAAGCCAAAACCGCACCTAGCCCAAGCTAGCCGCGCCATGCCAAACGCACTCTGCCTTGGCCCTAGCTATGCTAATCACACCATGCCAAGCCAAACGCCCTTGCCTTGGCCCCAGCCACGCCATGCTCCCATGGAAAACCCTTGGCCCCACATGCCAAGCCAAACCAAACCTAGCCAAGCTATCCGCGCCATGCCAAACACACTTTTCCTTGGCCCTATCCATGCTAGTCACATCATGCCAATCCAAACGTCCTTGCCTTGGCCCTAACCACGCCATACGCCCATGGAAAACCCTTGACCCCACATGCCAAGTCAAAATCGCACCTAGCCAAAGCTAGCCACGCCCAAGGCGAACCCTTGGCCCCACATGCCAAGCCTAACCACACCCTAGCCACGCCACCCTGTTGGCCTTCCCTACGTGGCCACCAAAATGAAGGCGTGCAACAATCAACGGTTTCCCTTCAATCCCAGGAGAAAATCCTAGCCATCCAAGGTTACCAGACGACACATGGTAACCTTTGGCCTGAAAACCTAAGTTTGGCCATGCCAAACCATGCCATGCCAACGGCATGCCAACCTAGCCGCGCCACCACGTTGGCCCTCACTATGCGGCTACCAAAACGAAGGCGTGCAACGATCAACGGTTGCCCCTCCTCTCAAGATGCAAAATCTCGATTGTCGAAGGTCACCAAGCTAGCAAGTTTCCTGAGCTTGACTTGCCAAGACACAACAACATGCTACATGTTTTCCAAAAATATTAGAGACATCAACACAAACTGGGGGATCCTCTTTGGGTATTAGTTTGGCGGTTTACAACGTGCGGCGTACACTACGCCCATCATAAGGAAGTGTCATAAGGGTGATGTGGTTAGTAAATACGGGAAGTTATGTGTGAAACGTTCATGGGACATAAAGCACATGTATTAACAATTTTATGGGACATCAATTCCATAACGTTAGCAGTTTCATGCATTAACCACTTTATGGAACATCAATTCCATGCATACGGTTACCACCTCTTCCCATTTACTTCCCCACTCCTTAATGAGACCAGGGTACGTTTTTACTCCGACTTGTATAAATAGGTCTTACCTATTTCCATTGAACAACAAGTTCATACGGGAGATACAACACTCAGAAATACTTACTTGCTAGCTCACCTTATTATCCCTCCCCAAAACCAACCCATTCTCCTCCACTTTGTGACCGAAGCAAGTCTGGAACGGCCATTTCTTGGTTTAGGACGGACTTGTACAGATTGATATCTCGAATCTAAAGTACTCCCTTGCAGTACATTGTTTAGGGTTTAAATTATTTCTCACCTGCACACCCGCGCGCAATTACTGAAATCAGCAGAAACCATTTTTACCTACAAAAAATTGGCGACCACAGCGGGAGGTTCGATCTTTCGGTTACATTGTCAATTTTCGACCAACGATCTCATTCTTCGACCCAGACGTCAAGATGGTAGAGGAAGGCGATCCACTCCGACTCAGTTACTCGACTTATCGATTATCAGTCATGACACGACAAGGGACAACTGGGGACTTCTCAGAGGCTAGAAGCAAAATGATCCGCCTTAACGGCGCAATTATCAGATAACTCAGCAACGACTCGGAAGACTGGGGACTTCCCATGACCATGTTTCTCAAACAAAAAAAAAAACTTGGTCCTGCACCCGGAAAGTTTATTCTCGTCAGAAGACCTGAGAAACCGAGTAAGTCTTATCTAGACAAAGGTTTGCTTTTTCAAGTTCTGATAAAACCTATAGTCATGTTTCATCCCATGTCATCTACCAATATACGGTTCCATGGTTTTCCTGGGATGTATGCGTCAATTTCATTCATAGCCAAAGACAATTCAATTATAAACATTTCATTCAAAAAAATAATATATAATCCAAAACCGTCAAGGTAGCATTTATCTATTAACTTGAGAAAACCATAAAATCAAAAACCAAAAACCAGGCGTCTCATTTTCCTTTCAAAAAAAAAAAAAAAACCTAAAGATAAGAGGTCCAAAAAACAGATATATATTCAAGGAAGGTTTTCCAACAACGGGTTGCTCCTCTTAGCAAAGGCATCCTTTGTGCTCTGGAAAGACGCCCTTTTCAATTCCAGTTGCCGGAACAACTTTTTAAATTCCGATTCCTGCTTCCTCATCATGTCTTCGGAAGGACCTTAAAATGCTCCGGCCAACGACCTTTCAACATCAGAAAGACCTTCAACGAACCAAGGAATGTTGAATTTGAAGCCCACGCACATGTCACGATGGAACTTCCAGCTCAAGATTACATCCTCAGAAACTGTATTACCAGTTACGTTGCACATCTCATCAATCGAAGACAAGGCTTCCTCTACACCCTTGACCAACGCCTGTCGACTAGTAATCTTCTTGGCCGTGGAAATATGACCGTAGCACTCCCATATCTTGGTGTATAACGCCGCGTGTTTAGCTGGCACACTAAATCCCCAAATCAGTACGTGACCCGGGAAAGGGACCAGATATGGAGGATTGAAGGTGGCACCAGCGACTGAATCGGCAGCCGGCAAAGGGTCCCTAACCATAATTTTTCCAGCGGACCCCGGAGTTATCTCTACCGTATGAGTCGTGACAACACCTTCAGGATGATGAACTTCAATATCCAAGTCACTAGCCGGTGCGGTTTCCGCAATTGGAAGTACGGCTATGTCTTCACTCTGGCGGGTTTCCACTTCAAGGCCATCCTCGGGAACAATTTCCTCCTAGAATATCAAGCTTTAGTTTTACTTCAAAAAAAAAAACACACACACACACGGAGGAGGCTCACTGATTCGGTTTCAGACTGACTAGAGGAAGATTCAGCGTTGTTATCGGAAGAACTACTCTTGCCATCGCTGGACTCTTAACTTTCATCCTTTTCGGAATCCCCATCACAATGGATGAGCTTGGCACCCCTACCCTCTGTCTCGAAAAACGTTGATATCTAACTACTTGCAAGTTTGGGAAAGGCGTTCGTGCTACTGAAACCCTGGACGAGATACAAGGACGCGTTCTCAGAAAATAAATAAGGATATACGTGATCCAGCTGAAGTCAAGAAATAAATCACACGTACCCTCATGTTGGATAAACTAAAAGTCGGTAGAGCTTTGTAATATGAATGGAAACCGCCTGCACGATTCTTAGACCTTCGCTCCTTCACTTGGGGACTGTCCACGTCCATACCTACGGATTTCCTTTTGGTTAAAGAAGTATCCCTCAACAACGGATGTTTTTATAAAATCTCGGTGGAAGGCCTACCACGAGTGTTCTCCACTACGGCTTTCAAAAATTCCTGGATGACGAGGAATTCACACTGCCAGAATGCGTTATACTTGGAGGTAGTCGACGGATTTCGTTCTGAAAGCAAGAAAGGGAGGCTTCTTCCCGGTGCAAGAACGCTAGCATCAAGAACGTCCGATAATGGATCCTCTGGAGAGGCCAGCTGACGAACGAGAGGGACCCCTTGGTCGAAACCTATATGCCTAGCTGCTTGCTCAATATTATAAGAGACTACCTGACATGATCCTCGAAAGAAAGACTGTATATAGCAAGACGTGCAACTTCGCATGAATACAATCTCACCGACATGTTTGGAGCATAAGCAAAAGTATTAACCTGGGCTATGGATATACACACTGGGGACCATGGACAAAAATTAGTGACGCACGAGTTATCAAGGAAATTAGCCAGGTTTGAGCCAGCTCTTGGGCGCCTATTCGACCAACGAAGTATTCTCGAACTACCCCAAGAAGCGGGAAGTGAAACCAACGGTTTAGGAGCATACCTGTCAAAATGCTCCCATAGCCACGCTTGGAGAAAAGCAACATGAACATACGAATCCACTTTCATGTAACAATTTGAAGCACCCATGTCCATATCCAAATGATCCAAGTGTGTGTACAGAGAACATAGAAACAAGCCGCCAATAGGGAGAACGACTCCTTTCGCCAATCTTATAGAAAAATTGATGAGTTCCAGCCTTATCTCCTTCTTACCAGAGCCATCATCGAAAATATCCCGGGATAACTAGAGAGCCAAGAATGCCGCGATGTGGAGTGTACTATTCTTATGATCCGGTGACAGCTCATCGGGAAACCATTGAGACATCCACCAGGCATAGAAACACTTCGTCTCGTTCTCCTTTCGGACAAACCCTTTCGACTTCGTAACCAGAGCGGTACGCATTTTTTCCTCATCATCAGACAGCTTGGTGTTAAGGTTTCCTGTCATGGGAAGATTCAGCAGGATAGCTATACTTTCTAAGGATATTGTAGTTGCAGGAATTCCTACACTACACCCCTGATAAGAATCTACAGAAATTGAGTTATCTTTGAGAATGAATTACGAAACTTTTTTATTATTTTAACTTTTTAATTCTTTACAAAAGACATAAGAGCTCAAAAGTACAAATTTCTTTCTAAAGTTTCTCTCTCCTCAAAACCTTATCAACTCTCCAAAAGACATCATCATTTTCTGAACCTAACGAACCCTTTATATATGGTTTTACATAGTGGATGATAGCTAAGTTTTCCTCCTTTTTCGAATATACTTTGCAATATTATCGCGATTGCTATAATATTCTTTCTCGCAAAATTGATAACCATCGTGGGATAAACATACTCTCTTTGTATTTCTTCTATCGTCAGCTTCTTTTGGATTCTTCTGTGACGCTCGCGAAATGTTGTTAAAGAATCTTCTTTGACGCTCGCAAAAGTGTTGTTAATATCGCAGAAATAGTGTTGTAGCGATATTCTGGTCCTACATCTTGCCTCTTCTCATGTATTTTCTGCGAAGAATAGAAGATCATGAGAACTAATACTCGCAACTTCTTTCCCTCTTATATTTTCTTCTCGACAAGGTTCCGTTAATATAGCCATTACCGCCTACACGTGTTGTTTAGCCCTCTTTTTAATGACACGTCTTGGCTTAATACGTCAACTCATGTTTGCCTATAAAAGGTAGAGTTAAATTTCAGAACTAATTTTCCTCTTCCGTTTCTTTATCTTCTTCATCCATTTACTTCGTCTTCCGTATGCAACTTTTCTTCTTCATATTCTCTTGCTACTGTTTTAATGGAGTCACCAAGGTATATTTTTTGACTTATGATATTTATTTAAACCAATTTTTATTTATATTATCCAACCTTTCTTATTTGATTCTTCATAACTTCCATGTTATATATTCTTTTCAGCGGAACTATCTCTAACACACAATCCACAACTCAAAACCCTAATATTCGCAAAAGGCCAGCTGAAAAGAAGAAGAGGAGTTCTGCGAATGATAAGGTAGTAAGAAACACCCTCTATTTTTTTAATAACAATATTGTTGCCTCTGTTTCTTATCTAAATTATTATTCGCAGAATGACGAGAACTCTGTTAAACCTCCCAAGAGATCTCGCCACTTTAAGAATCTTGGAGATAATCTCGTTATTCCCCCACTAACATCCGCGAGGGCTACTCCCACATTGTCACAACCAAATCCTTCTTCTTTTGTCTGCGAGGATATCACTGCTCATACTTCTACCTCTTCTGACCCTTTGACGAATCAAGCTTATAAAATTGTTGTGACTGAGACTCCTCATAGTCCTCTACTTCCTTCAACTGTTGTTTTTCCAAATACACCTCCTCCTGACAACTCCACCATCGCAAATGATTCAAATCGTCAACTTGCTCTCGTTACTATTAAATGAAACTTTTGCAGGTGTTGACGTTGCTTTTAAAATCTTGTCCAATATTTTAGACAATGCTAGAAAGTCCTCTACTGATCCCCTTCAATATGAAGCTTGCGAGACTCTACTCAAATATTTTGGTTCTGATTGTAATGCTTCACGAGCGTCTATGGAAAATGAGGTTGAAGCTCTGAGAAGAAGCCTTCAAGTCAAGACTGCTGAATGCGATACTTTGAATCATATGCTCCGCAATTCTTCTATAGACTGCGAGAATCTTCGCAGAAAATATGACGAGCTGAAAGGTACATTTTTCTTGCCTCTGCTCTTTTGTTTTTCTGTTTTACTTTTGTATCTTCTGTACTCAAGTCTTTTTCTTATATTCTTGATTCATATATTAGTTTCAAATCAGACTCGTTTCATGGAGAGACTTAAGTTTGAATCTATTGCTGATGAAGCTCGTTTCGAAAGAGATTCTTAGATGGACCAGTATAATAGATTATATAATATTTATACATATTCGATTGATCAAATAGATAATCTTACTAATGAGAATAATCAATTATCGTGAAATCAAAGTTTATTAAGTAATAAGGTTTCTCGTCTCTCATATTCGTTAACCAAGTCTAATCTGGCGGTAAATTCTTTATCAGATGAAAATAAAACTTTATCCCAAGAGAAACATAGATTTTCAAGCTTGATGGCGATTTCTTCACAGCAATTGAGTAATCTACAAAGGATATGCGATAATCAGGAGCAATCTCTTTGTTCCCTTAAAAATGAGCTTAAGGAAGTAACTAAATCATCCGCTGCTGAGAAGGATAAACTTATCAAAGGTAGGTTAACTCTTAGTTTGAAGGCCAACGAGCTTCAAGACCAGTGCTCTCGATTGAAGAAATCTCATTCTTTACTAGCAAAGGAAAACTTGTATCTACGCACTAGAGAAGAAAACATGAAATCTCATCTGAAGGGTGTGGTTGGCGATAAATTGATGACGCTATGAATCAATGTGAAAACTATTTCTTTACATTAATTCAAAACTTAACCTTTGAAGGAAGGTAGTCAATTGACGCCTCTCTCTTATTGACTTTTCATTAAATTTTGTGTTATATTTCTTGCAAAATCTTTGACTAAATGATCTTTTATCACTTTTGTCACTCGCAGAATATGAAAGAAGTCTTCATTATACCATTTCCGATCTTACTAACAAATTGGATAAGGTTCGCAAAGAGAACAAGTCTCTTCTTTCCAATTATCTTGAAGCCCGCGATAAAGCAGAAAGAAGACTTGATTATCTCGAGTACTTTAAAAATATAGAGATTAGGAATCATGATAGAGGTTTCCTTCGCAAGGTCCACCTCAGTGCTGAAGTTCTTGTGAACGAGATTCTTGATAGA
>JAJJWX010004502.1:0-275354 GCA_023529315.1 Papaver bracteatum
AAAAATCATCATTTACAACACTATATTAGCGTTGTAGTAACCCTACTACAACGCGCTTTTAAGTGTATTGTGTAGGTGGGGTATTGTAGAAAGTCCAAGCTTTTCTACAATACTTGACTAAGTGTTGTAAACGGTGATGTGATTCATAGTTCGACAATATTTTGCCAAAGTTGTGATTCCCTTTCGATTTTTTTATAAAGCCTAACATAACCCTTGCTTGTTGTTGCAGGAACATCTTTGACAACAAAAGTGTTGTATCGTGGAACTATCTTGTAAAACAGATAGTTATGTTGTAATAAATTATTTCACAATATCGAGCCTCTGTTGTTGAAAAATGGAAGACAACATCTATTAGTATTGTGAATACAATTTTCACTACACTTCGTAGAGTTGTGCAACTGTACTAAACAACTCCTACTTATATTGCAAGAAATATGTTTACAATGACTATACTGAGTAGTAAATTTTGTTAACACAACACTTATTAGTATTGTGATTATTACAGTCACTACAGTTGGTTGGAATTGTAAAACCATCATGATACAACTATACTATGTGTAGTAAAAAAAATTGAACACCACTGTTATTAGTATTGTAGGACTATCATGGACAACACAAGTAAGGTATCTTAGAAACATATAAAACAACTGTTATTATTATTGTTAATAAAATTTGCACGACACTTGTATGAGTTGTCGAACTATCTTGGACAACACATAGTTATATTGTAAAGATGTTATTTCACAATATCTTGGTTGGGTAGTGGAAAATCTCTAACACAACACTCTATGTGAATAAGGCCCAACATATACATTTCACTTTTGGCACCTTGTTTGTGTTGTGAAATGTGAGGAAACAACTAGATTAAACTGAAACATAAATAGGCTCTGAAGTTGAAAGATTCATTGAAATTAAACTAAACCCAGTGTAACTGAAAGATTCATTCACATACCCTTGTGATATACACAAAAACATTCAAAAAAGTGGCAGTGATGAACTGATGATGTTTGTGCCCAAAAGTTAAGTCTCCAAAAAGATGAAAGATGATTTAAGAAGTCTACTGGTAGGAAATTCTATCCTTGGGCCATGTGATAAAATTTGAAACAGCCTGACCAACATATTTGACTTCTTCAGTCGCCTTGTATACATGAGCATCCTCCACATAAGCAACCTTCACACATACAGTGTAGGCTCCAAGACCTATTGGCATTCCATGTATCTCCTTGCTTGGATCTGTTTCAGCAATTTCAGCCTCCGCAACCACCTCGCCCTCCTTGTACCAGCTTAACAGCTTGCAAGCTTGGAATCTCTTTGGCACTTGGACCTCATTTGGTCTGCTGACAGGACTTGGAGTTGTATGAGTTGAGTTTCTTTCATTGCAGAGAAAAATCCTGCTAGTGCTAGCCTCCTGGTTGTTGCTGGCTTTTGGAGTTGACCTGCGAGAGGGTGAGACTCCATTGCAGACACATGCTGAGTTCCTTTCCTATATTAAGAGAAGATTGGAAGTATGAGGTTCACAATCAAGTTTGAAATCATCAAGAAAATGAGAACTAATAACAAGTTAAGTTCTCACCTCTAACTGCACCAGCCGATCATTCAGTGCTCTACAGGTTTCCTGACACTCTGTAATCATCAATTTATAGTGGGATTGGGCAGCAACCTTTTTACGTGTCGCTCCAAAACCAATTCCTTTAGCTCTCCCTGTAGTTTTGTCCTCGCCAAAGGCCTTTGCAAGAATATCATCTGTCACGGATGATCCAACATCAGCACCATGCTCTGCTTCAGCTTTTTCAAGTTTCTCCTGTTTAAGTGTGTAAAACATCATATATTTTCACATTTTTGAAGCACACACATTAACCACACAAAGGAAAAGGAGAAGATTTATTACAAAAGCTTGTACAACACCCGGATTTGGAATCTTTCCTTTGCGTTGTCTATGACCACGTTTCCATAAACTGGCTGCATCAATCTCCTTGGTTGTGTTTAGTTCTTTTTGCTGCCAAATAAATGTATCAATACATAAAAATCATCAACAATAGCATAACAACATGGTATTAAAGTCATGATACATGCTAAGAAAAAGCTTGGAAGATTTCTAAGATCTAACTATGTAGAGAACTTCTCATCTTCCATGAAAATCAACAGTTAACACATAAACAAAACAAAACACTGCATAAAAGAGAAGTATAGAAAATGATCAGCTATAGCTGATACAGTTAAGCCATCATTTGGGCAATCAAAACAATCACCTCATTCTCTATAATGCTTATAACCAATGAAGGAAAACAATAACAAAGAAACAAAGAAGAGATTCATTCAAGGAATTATATCTCCAAGGTGCTAAATCAAATGAATATTTAAGTATTGATACTTCACATGGCGGCAACCAATGACAATATTACAAATATCTTCATGTAAGAGCATAAGCCAACCAAATTCTGTGACTCATGGAATTTCACATATTACAGCTATGTCAAATTATGTATGCTAGTCTATACCACAGGTCGTGATCTGAATTATGAAATGATCCATCATAAACAACCTTACAATCCACAACCCGTTAAAAGGCCAGAGATCAACCTATAAGAAATAAGATAAGCATCTAAATGTTTGTAATTGCATAAATAATGTCACAATAACCAAACAACCAAGCAATTATATTTTTAAGTCAATAGGTTTCACGTGGTGAACATACCAAGGCCTCCTCCAATCGCGCGAATCCTTGTCGACTTATGGTATGCGGGGTGGTGTGTTTTGAACGTTTTTCTTGCATTATTATTCTTTTGACCTGAAAAGAAAAATAGAGACATCATTTGATAGACTTTAAAGTTTTGAATACAAATATACAATCATTCGTTATAATTAAAAAACTTACTCTGAAATCAGGAGAGGTTACATGTTTAACAAATTCTTCCCACTCCCTAACTGTCATTGTCTTCGGCATTAGCTTTTCCAGCCGTTTCTCTCTTTCTTCCCCTTGGAGCCGATCAAAAGCATCGAGAACCAAACCAGCTTTTCTTGACCTTGCTTCTCTAAGATAAGCTCCCATTTTGCTGAAATAGTAATCTTTGTAACACTCAGGCACAATGAATCGGTTCTACAAACAAAAGTAAATAAATTGTATTAGAATACGCTATGAATTAAATAATTATGGACTTAACGAAAAGAGATAAATAGCTATGAATTACAGTACCATTACTATCTTCCATATGTTTTCTTTGGCTTGAATAGGGACAAGCCTCCAATCTGTGAAAGTTAACGGAAGTTTCCGAACAAGCACCCCTAGCACACTGGCCAGTTGAACAGATGGATCGCCAATTGGTTGTTCATTAGTGTTGAAGGAAACTGGTCTCTTCGGCTCAAGAGAATCTAACTTCAATGCGTGCATCTGGGTTGGGCCACGTGGAACATACTTTCTTTGCTTTGCTTCTTTTCCTTCTTCACTTTCCTCATTATCAGATCTGTTACCATTCTCCAAATCCTTATCCACATCATTTGGATTTTCCTCTTCTTCTACCTGTTCCTCTTCCTCTCTCTGTTCCTCTTCCTCTCTCTCTTCCTCTCCCTCTTCATCTTCCTCTTCCTCTTCCTCTTCCTCTTGCAAATCTGCAAGCGAGTCATTTGGATCCCTCAGCAGAACATTCAGACATGGGCCTGTGCTGCCTGTGTCCAGTTTTCGATTTACTTTCTTTTGAGTGACTTCAGAATTTCCAGTATCTCCTTTAGAGCGATTAGAATGAGACTCTGTGGTTGCTGACTTTGTAGGTGGAGCACTTTCAGATTGGTTTAACACCTTCCTCTTCTGTGTTGCTTGTATCTTTGTAGCTGGTGATGAGAGAGTATCCAATTCGGGTTGTCGACGCTTTAGAGTTGTTGCAGCATCATGTTCTGGTAACTTCTTATACCTTGGAGAAGTTCGCCTACTTACAGGTGAAGGCAATGGTTCTGGATGAGTTGTTGACGACAGTTTAGCACTTTGAGTCTGTCGGCGACGCTTTGGAGTCGCTGTTTCCAATTCAGTTGGAGAAATTGCAGCAGTTGGTTCTGTAACATGCTTTGTCCTTGGTGATCTCCTTACTTGCCTTATATTAGAAGATGGTTCGGCATTATTAGATTGGGACTTGTTACTCTTCAGGGATGCTTCATCAGTCTTCTCTTTGTTTTTCATCTGCAACAACCGTAACTTAGTTAAAATGAGAAGCTATATGGAAATTTGTTTACACTGCAATTATGATGACAAGTGTTAACCTTTATTGCCAGCCGCTTGACCGGCTTCTTCTGCACTGCCTCCTTGCTAGTCTTCATTATTGCAGTTATGCCTTACAAAAACAGAATTCAATTATCAATGTGGCTCAGAAGCTAACACAAAACCATCATTTCATATCACATCAATACAGAACATATTGACAAACTAACAAATCAAATCCTTAACAATAAATCAAAATCATTTCATACACACAATTTGAGTTGACACAATCTAGCAAGGAAAGAACATGAGTTGATAATTACTGACACACTCAAGTTGATATTATTATCATTTCAAATACTTATCATCAACCAAAGAAATAAAATTGAGTTGATTTTTGTACACTTATCATCAATCAAATAATGTTAACAAATTAGTTGATTTGCATAAATCTATTGACAGAGAAAAAATCATCAAAAAGACAAAAATTAAAGATTGAAATAAGCTAGAACTCAAACTTAATTTCTATATATCATGTTAAAGATGCTATAAACAACATATGAACCTAAAAAAAAGCTATGCAGAACATATTAAACATAGCAAACCTCAAGTATACAGAACATAAAGAACTCAAATCAAGTGTAACACAGGACAAAGAAAAAAATGTCTCAAGTATACAGAACATACCAAACCTCATTCATCATAAACAACTAATACTATTAACAGAAAGTACTAGAACATGAGCTATAGGGACAATCATCATATCATTAATACCAAATACTAGAACATGAGTGACAGAGACCAAATCTTCAAAAAGACCAAAACTAGGATGAAAATCATCATCAAAATCAAAGACCAAAATTAAAGACCTAAAATTAAACAGGACCCAATTTAAATCTATCGTTGAAACAACAAAACTTAAGAAATGTTAAGACCTAAAATTTCTAACATGAAAAGAAAAAAACCCAAAATATTATATCCCTAAAACAGAAAACTGGAAAAGAAATTACTCTTAAGATTTGATAGTATGAGAGATTCTTACCCCTTGGTGAGATCTGATTGAGTTCGAGAGATTAATCCTTTGGGTTTCTGCTGAATAGATTGAGAGATTGCTTCTGATTTAGGGTTTTATGATTATGGGTTATCTTTTGAGGGATTTAGAGATCGAGATATTGCTTCCGAGTTAGGGTTTTCTGATTATGGGTTATAATTTGAGAGATTTAGAGATCGAGAGATTTCTTCAGAGTTGCAGGGTGAGAGATTTTTTTTTCTTCTTTTTTTGGTGAAGAGGGTTTTCGGTTTTGGTGAGAGAGGGGTTTGTTTTAGTGATTTTGGCGAAAATTTGGATGTCTTTCAGAAATTTGGGCGCGTCTAGAAATTGGCTGAAAAATTAGGGGGGAATAAACTCTGTAGAAGACACGTTGCAGTGGAATACAAATTAATAATGTCTGTAAATTCCTCAATCGGACACGTGACCAAAATTGGGCGGGCTTTTGGGGCGGGAGAGAAACAAGTTTGTGATTGGAGAGAACAAAAGCATACGGATTGAAAAAGAAACACAAACCAAAAGGCTTCCCACCGTTAGATTTTGGTTTTTTTTGCACCCCTCACTTTGGTACGTTAGATATTGGTCTAAGCAAAAGCATACAGATTGACAAAGAAACACACTTTAAGAGTTCTAATAAACCTTAAACGAACACGAATTCGTCAAGTCTCTCGTTGAAATCTATCGTATTTGGGCATTCCGACATCAATTATCACTGGAGTTAGTCTTGAGTCTCTCGTTGGGATGAACTGGAGACGAAATCTATTGTATTTGGGCATTCCGACTTCAATTATCACTGGAGTTAGACCTCAGTCTCTCGTTGGGATGAACTGGAGATGAAATCTATCGTATTTGGGCATTCCGACTTCAATTATCACTGGAGTTAGACCTCAGTCTCTCGTTGGGATGAACTGGAGATGAAATCTATCGTATTTGGGCATTCCGACATCAATTATCACTGGAGTTAGTCTTGAGTCTCGTTGGGATGAACTGGAGATGAAATCTATTGTATTTGCTTCAATTATCACTGGAGTTAGACCTGAGTCTCTCGTTGGGATGAACTGGAGATGAAATCTATCGTATTTGGGCATTCCGACTTCAATTATCTTTGGAGTTAGACCTGAGTCTCTCGTTGGGATGAACTGGAGATGAAATCTATCGTATTTGGGCATTCCGACATCAATTATCACTGGAGTTAGACCTGAGTCTCTCGTTGGGATGAACTGGAGACGAAATCTATCGTATTTGGGCATTCCGACTTCAATTATCACTGGAGTTAGACCTGAGTCTCTCGTTGGGATGAACTGGAGACGAAATCTATCTTATTTGGGCATTCCGACTTCAATTATCATTTTAATCTTGAAAGAGTCAGACTTTAATTTGTAAGCATTTTTTTCATTTATAATTGGGATTTCCAAAAAAATAATAATAATAATAATTAATGTTCCTTTCTTTAAATATAGATATATATACATATATTTCAATTTTTTTTTATCATTTTAATTAATTAATTTTTCTTTTCATAACATCAAAACCATCCATTTATTGATTCTTTAATCTTTTTAATCTACAACCGTCCATTGTGTTTTTTTTCCTTATTAACAAAAGTCTCACTAATTCCTCCTTATCCTTTTTTTTTTTCTCCCTCAACTTCATCTCCCTGCGTCTCAACTTCATCTCCCCTGCGTCTTCAACAGAGCAACAACTTCGTCCCCCCAACATCATCTTCGACAGAGCAGCAGATTCACTGAAATCACCACCATCACTCAAATCATTGGAATCTTCATCGTATCCAACTGAAGCAGCTCCGTTTATTACAATCGTCTTCAACTACATCATCGATCTCGGATTTCTTCACCAACTTCATCATCACCACAGAGTTGAAGATCACCTCCACGAATTTCCCAAAAGTCTTTTATGCAGTTCGATCTATAACCCTTATCTTATAATTATAAATTCTAATCTTTTTGATAAGATTTGCAGATTCAATTGATAAGATTGATAATATTATATTCTGTTTTTTGAACTACAATTGCATTAAATTCTAATCTTTTTGAACTACAATTGCAGAATTTATTTGATTTTCCTGAAATGGGTAGTTTTTTTTTTTTTTTTTTTGATCGGTAATTTATTTGATTTTTTTTATATCCTGAAATGGGTAATTTATTTGATTTATTTGATTTTCCTGAAATGGGTAGTTTGCATTAAATGATACGGCCTGAAATTGATATCTACTTCCGAAATTGAAATTGAAATTTCTTGTCATCATGAAATTGATAGGTCAGTGGATCTTTGTCTAAATCTAGTTAATCTAATTAGGTTCTGCAGATTGGACTTAATGAAAAACTCAAATACCCTATTGTTTTCCTGCATTTTTTTTAATGTCTGGAATTGTATTAAAAATGAGTTATGCAGTAAATCTATTTATCTCCTGCATTTTCTTAATGTCTTGAATTGTATAAAAAATGAGTTCTGATGTGTTTATGCGGCATTTTCACATTTTGTTTGCAAACCATGTTCCTTATAGTTGAGGCTTTTATTTGCAAATCACAAGTGGCCTACTTGAGCACTGAATATATGTTATATGTTCCTTATAGTTGAGGCTTTTGTTTGATTCTACAGGTGCCATGGAGTTGCTGGAAGCTCTTTATTAGTGCAATGAGTTAAAGTTAAATGACACCGCGTAATTGGTCAGTAACTCCTGCTATAAATAAGGTCTTATGGAGTAACTGAAGCATTATTTTGTACATATCTATGAAGAAGATGGCTGGGAATATATCTATGTACATAACTGAATCATTATTTTGAATATCTTCTCCAGGTTTTTAATCACTGGGACTATATCTATGTACATAAAAAAGTAAACCAGATGGCTGCTATACTAGCTAAATATGCATATCTGGAATATGTATTCTCAATCCCCTATTTGTATATGTAATTCGTGGTTGTATATGTAATCTATGTACATAAAAAACTAAACATCATCACTAATTTATTTCCATGCTTTGATGTTGGCTGTAATTCGTGGTCTTCTTTCCATATTTTTTTATATCATTTTGACTCGGGCGAGCCTTATTACATTGGTTACATCTTATGATTGCGCCAGCTGCCATTAATCTTTAAAGATTGGGTACAGATTTGCAGATTTCCAGATTCAAGTAATTATAAAGGATGAGTAAAGATTGGGTTCATTGGCCAAGGTTAATATGTTGTTCATTGTGGATTATTACATTGGTTTTCCCTCTTGTATTAAGTTATTGCTATGCTTAATTATGTCGTCATTCTTTCATGTAGGGATGATCTTCCATATCAGGTTGCCTTGCAGAATTTCATAGATACTGTTTGTCAAAAACTTGGATATCCTTCCGAGTTAAGTTGTCCTTGTGTTGATTGTAAAAACCTTGCTTTGCCACTTCCTCCAAACAAAGTGTATCTTCACTTGCTGAAACGAGGTATGGATCATACATACACTGACTGGGTTTTTCACGGGGAGATGAATGTCACTTCTAATGATGTACACCAAGAGGGAGCAACAGGGGGTTCATCTCAGATGTATGTAGATACTGATGTTGAAGCTGATGCACATATCGATCAGGGACATGAAACTATGCAAGACAAGGGGTTGGAAAGCGAGGTGGAAGAGGGGGACACACCGTTATATCCTAATTGTAACACACACACAAAGTTATCCATAACTGTAGAATTGTATAGGCACAAGACAGTAAATGGTTTATCTAGGAAATCTTTTGACGAACTTCTCATGACAATTGGTTCCTTGTTGCCGCCAGGTCATTGTCTTCCTTGCTCAACATATGAAGTGAAGAAGCTGCTGAAATCTTATCAATTGACTTACGAGAAAATACATGCTTGTGTGAATGATTGTTGTCTGTTTAGAAAAGACTTGAAAGATGCAGAAGAATGTCCTAAATGTCATTATTCTAGGTGGAAGGAAGACACATCTAACATGGACGATGCTGACATGATAGACAAGCCCAAAAAAAAGATACCTGTGAAGGTCCTTAGATACTTCCCCATTGTGCCGAGGTTGAGGAGATTGTATCAATCAGCAGAGCTGGCTAAGAAGTTGATATGGCACGCGATGAACAAGAGTAAAGATAGGAAGATGCGCCATCCAGTAGATTCTTTGGCTTGGAAGCACATAGATAGAAAGTTTCCCGAGTTTGCTTCAGATTCGCGTAATTTACGTCTTGGGCTTGCTGCTGATGGATTTAATCCATTTGGTGATCTTTCCCCAAGCCACAGTTGTTGGCCAGTGATGATCGTGGTTTATAATTTGCCCCCCCAATCGTGTATGCAAGGCGAAAACATAATTCTTAGCATGTTGATTCCAGGAAAAAAACAACCGGGTAAGGACATCGATGTATACTTGAAGCCGTTGATTGATGATCTAATTGAGTTATGGGAGAACGACATCCAGGTATATGATTCGTTTACTAAAACAAATTTTAACTTGAAGGCTTTATTAATGTGGACAATAAACGATTTTCCTGCATATGGTAATCTATCTGGATGTACGTATAAAGGGAAGGCAGCTTGCCCTCTTTGCGGTGAAAATACACTGTCAAACTGGTTGCCATTTAGTCGTAAAACTGTGTACTTGAATCATAGGAGATTTCTTCGTCATAATCATCCTCTTCGGCAGAAAAAAGACTGGTTTAATGGAGAGGTTGAGAAAAAGGAAAAGCCACCTGTTATGTCTGGTGCTGCGGCGCTTGAATGTCAGAGTAGTATTGTGAATGACTTTGGGAAAGCGGAGAAGAACGAGGAGGAGATAAGGAAAAAGAAAGAGGAAAAGAAGAAGAATAAAAAGAGTAAGGGGCAGAGTACTGTGGCAACAGCTATTAATGTGCGTAATTCTAAGTGTGGGAAGCGGAAAAGGGATGTTGTTACTGACGCGGCTACTTCGGGTGCACCTGATGATGAAACTGAGCTTCGGGTGTTTAACAAACGGTCGATATTCTTCGACTTAGCTTACTGGAAGGTCAGTTCTATAAATTCAAATTTACTTGGTAATATTTTGCTTATCTTCAAAATTACTTGTTTATGTTGTCAACTTCATAGAGTTACTAATGTTAGGATTTTTTCCATCTTCCTAGGATTTATTACTACGACACAATATTGATGTTATGCATACAGAAAAAAATGTTTGCGAGAGTATCATTGGTACTGTGTTGAATATAAATTCCAAAACAAAAGACGGTCTAAAATCCCGCAATGATCTGAAGAGTATGGGAATAAGACCAGAATTGCATCCAACAGAGATAAATGGCAGAACGATCCTTCCACCAGCAGCATATTGCTTAAATGACAAGGAAAAGGCTATATTTTATAATAGGATGAGAAATTTGAAGGTTCCATATGGGTATAGTTCTGATCTTAGAAAGCATTTCTCGAAAGATGGTTGCTTAGGTGTTCTTAAGTCTCATGATTACCATGTTCTTATGCAACAAATATTACCCGTTGCTTTGCAAGGACTTTTACCTGTAGGGCCAAGGGAGGCAATTTTCAGGTTATGTTCTTATTTTCACGAAATATGCCAAAGGGCAGTCGATCTCCAGAGATTAGTAGAACTTGAAGTAGAAGTTGCCGAGACTTTGTGTATGTTGGAGAGGTACTTCCCTCCGTCATTTTTTGATATAATGGTGCACTTGACAATTCACCTAGCTCGAGAAGTACGATTATGTGGACCTGTACAATATCGTTGGATGTATCCATTTGAAAGGTATGCCAATTTATTTCATATTAATTCTGTTATTTTTGTTTCTTGTAGAAAGTTATGCCCTTTGTAGCTTAGAGATACTAATATTTATTTCATTGGTAACTGTTGCATACGCGATTATCCTAGGTATATGAAGATATTCAAAGAATATGTAAAGAATTATGCACAACCTGAAGCTTGTATAGCCGAGTGTTATCTTGGAATGGAGTGTGTTAGGTATTTTGATATTCGTAAGGCCCAAGCAGCTGAAACAGGATCAGTAAAGCAAAGGCATAACGAAAACATTCAAAATGGTTCCACACCGGCAATACGTCCTCTTTCTAAAGGTGTCCAAGTGCGTATGGATAGTGAGAAGTTAAAGATAGCTCACAGATATGTGCTTTTTAACACACCTGAAATTGACCCATATATGACGTAAGTATGACATTCATGTTCATTAAAAATGGTGTGTCAGTTAATACTTCATTTTTTAATTTTACTTTTGTCATAGAATGCATATGGACGAGTTAAAGTCTGGTGTTGGGAGGGCAATTACCAGTGAAGACCAGCTCAACTCCATACAGTCTGACACATTTGCAGATTGGTTTCAACAAAAGGTACGTTTAGTCCACTCTTAGTCAGATTATGCAGTTCACTTGGACATTTTGTCAGAAAAATACTACAGAAAACGCAGTTTAGTATTCTTATGTCCTGAGATTATACATTTGTAGGTTAAGATGCAAATTGAACAAGGCATGTCAATATCAAACATGGTAGAATGGTTGTCATATGGGCCATTAGAAAACTGCATATCATATAAAGGTTTGCTAATCAATGGGTCTAGGTTTATTACGAAGGATGTTAAGAGAGTCACACAAAACAGTGGAGTTTCAATTGAATCAACAACCTTAGTTGCTGGACGGTCAGAAACAAGTGGTTTCTACGGTGTTTTAGAAGAAATTCTATTGTTGGACTACAATCATATGTTTCAAATTTCAATATTCAAATGTGATTGGGCTCACACCAGTTTTGGAGTGAAGGTAGATGATGGCTTTACATTAGTCAATTTAAAACAGCATAAGAACCAATACGGTAACGATCCATTCATTTTAGCAACACAAGCGCGACAAGTTTTCTATTCTCGAGAGTCAAATACATCTAACTGGTATGTGATGGTGAAACCACCACCTAGGGGTTTCCATGAATTAGAGGAATACAATGAAAAGCATGACACAAATTGCCAACCAGTGGATACTTCAACTCTTGCTTTCCAAATGGATCACGAGTGCGAGAGCTACTTAAGAGAAGATGGTGATTATATCATAGTGGTTCCGACAAAGAAGAAGAACAGAAAGAAGAAGAAAACAAAGTTCAAAAGCTAAGTCAGTATAGTGTATTATTTTTACTATATTCAATTTTTATTGTCATAGTCGTTCTTGATGTATTTCCTTTACTAAAACTAGTATTGTTCTTGCAAAATAGACAGTTAACAACTCCATTTGGGTGCTTAATGTATAAAATGCTAGCTTTGTTACCTTTATAATGTTTGTTCTGAGTAAACACCCATTTTTAACTCTGCCACTGTAAATGATATAACATTTCATTGCCGGTCTCAAGCCCGGATAAAGGAGGAGAGAAAAAGGGATATGTCAGTTATGATTGCTAATTATGTGTCTTTGCTTGTGTAACATACATGATACCTCAACCCTTGGCATAATCTAATACTTTTTCATTCATATCTGATGGGGTCATTGAAAGGGCAGTTATTTGAGTTATATGGTTTTGGAAGGGCAGTTACATTTTTTTTTTAACTTAACCCTCTTTGGTGAGAAGATTGTATGTGATTGTTTACATAGAAGGCATGTACGTAATTATTACAGAGAAGGCTTCGCGCTGTTTACGGCTCAGTCCGCTAAGCATTACATTTTCTTTTACAACACTTATGAAGGGTTGTCATAAAGGTAGTGTATTGAAGAACCACAAACTTGACAGAACCTGTGATAGTGTAGGATGGTTAGTGGTGTAGAGTTTCACGCCCAAGGTTCAGGATCAAATCCCCCAACCTCATTTTTTCCAACATCATATATTTTTACTTCAACAACACTTATAAGTGTTGTTATAGGTGTTTATTTAAAACAATAAAACAAAGCATAACTTGTGAGCTTAAAGGATGGTTGACGAGCTACACTTCCATGCAGTAGGTTCATGTTCGAATCTCCCCTCTAACATATTTTTCAGTATCATATTTTTGTCTTCTTCCACAACACTTGTGAGAGTTGTCATAGTCTAAGTCGCTACACTTATAAAACAGAGTTGTTATAGCTAAACTGATAAAATCATATGTTTTCTCTTCGCAAGTCATATGTTTTTCCTCAAATGATATTTTTGTGTCCTTCTTTAGCTGTTCTGTTTCTTTTATTTTCTCATCTTTTCATTTTCACTTTTTTGCGTCTTACTCCCAATCTCCTTTTTTAGCATGATTTAATGTATCTATCTTGATCACGCATAATGTAACATCTCTTCGGAGAAACCTTCTTCGCAGACTGTGATTTCCTTTGATATCTCTTTCATTTCTGCGAATGATCAGCTAACCATAACTCTTTCATTTCTGCGAAGAGGAAAGAAGAGACAACGGGGAATATCCGGCGATGAAGAGAAGCACAGGTGGAAGATATAATTGATGAAACTTTTGGCGTTTTTGCTCGCAGCTCTTGAACCGGAAAATCTTCCTTACTGGTAGAGATTGTTGTTGATAGCTCGATTTTTAGCACTTTTTCCATTTCTCTTTGCAAATAACATTTGATATTTCTTTGTTCCTTCCTTTTTCTCCGTGATTGTGGTAAATACTCCAATGGTTCAATTGTAGTGGTAAATGTCGTACGCCCCAATAGCTCTCTAAAAGTCCTCATCATTTTTCCTGGAAAATTGCTGCGAAAATATTTAAATCCTTTAAATCTAATCAACTCTTCTTTTATGTTGTTTAGTTCTGCGAGGGAAGCTAGCCACATGGATTTGTTAAGAAAAATCAACTGGTCTTGTATATGAAATCTGTATATGAAGTTATTGAAGTCTAAACACAGAAAGAGAGAAAAACAAAATTATTGAAATCTGTAGACAACCTGTCTCACGATCAAAATTTATGAGTCGCAAAATTTGTGAAAAATAAAGTTTGGTAGTTTAAAACTCAAAATCATCCAGATCTAAACTATTGACATATAATTAAAAAGATAAAAAATAATTTGTCCTTTTTGAACAGTTAATTGATGCCGTTTCATCTCATTTAAAGATTTCTTCGGATCTACTCCTGTTTAGCGTCTGTATCTCTTTCTTTTCCATTTTCTTTAACAATTTCTCCATTGAAATTTCGACTATTCCTCTCAAAATTTGTAGATCCAGTGATGTATAACTCTTCCAATAGCTAATTTCTTTGAATCTTCTTCTAACCAACAATTAGCAGTCCCTGTTTCTAGCGCCAAAATGTAGTTGCAGGAAATCCTACAACACACCCCTTATCAAATCTTGATAGAAATTCTTAGATCTAAATATAAAAATGGTGATAAAAGTACTAAAATTATAAATAAACACCAAGATTTTTACGTGGTTTGATCAATGTGATCTACATCCACGGATCTTCACTATAATAATTTGTAGCTACATCAATTTACATTTACAATCTCCATTAATAGAGTTCTTGGAAGAATTCTAGATCTAGTTTTGGGGAAGAAGATGATAAAGAAATTACATTTTCTCTCTCTAAAAATCTCTCTCTGCAAAAGAAATTTCTCTCTCTTCCTAAAATTATCCCCCTTTCTCTCTCCTGCTCTCTTCTTTATATAGGTATTTACATTGTGGATGACAGCTCATTGACAGCTCACATTTCCCCTAATTTCGGATCTGAACTCTTGCGGTAATATCGCAGCAACATCATTCTCATCTTTCGCAGGTTTCTATAATATCTCGCAGGATTTCTCTTGCTATATTTCTTTCCAGCTTTCTCTATTAAATCTTCACGTCTTTCTTCATTTTTGTCTTCCGTCCTTTGTTGTGTCGTTTTGGTAATAAATTTGCGACACTTTCCATGTGTGGCAGAAATCCTTGCAAGAGCGTTGTTGTTGCGAGATTCTGCTCCTACACACCCTATGGGGTATCTTTGGGCCAAGTGCATCATTTTCCAAGACTTGTCAAGAATGGCAGATGTGCTTCAATCCCATCCGGCACTCTTGACTCAACCATGTACCTCAACGCCTTGATCGTTTTCTGCACTTCTTGAGAAAGACAGTATGCCTTAGTCGCCCAACCTAAATCATGTTACATCGCAAGATTAAGTTGAGAATCCAAGGTGTCTAACCCGGATAGGTACCCCTCTTTTGGGTTGTACCCCATAATGTTCATGTACTCAGGTTCCTTGGTGGTGTTCCGGTTTCCCTGAGCCATGCTTATAGGTACCCCCTTAAATGACGTACTTTAGGACTTTGCCTCTTACGAAATGTTGCTTCGCGGACTAAGGTGTACGCCATAAAGGTTTGCCTGTGTAAAATTTCTGCGGCTTTCTTTCTTTTTTGAAAGCTAATCACAGTTTGCGGTCTTTTGTTCGCAAATATCTTTTGCGTCTTTCTTTAATGAAAGCTGATCGCAATAAGATTTTTTTTAAAAATTCGTAATTTTGTTAAGTTTTGTGCGAGCAAACCATATTCTAAAAAAATTTCATGAGGTTTATGGATAATACCTTTTTAAATACAATCTATTGCAGGGTCGACCAAGTCTTAAACCCATGTCTCTCCCCTCTGGATCCATCATCCGATAAGCTCCACTTCCCACAACCTCTTTGATGACATATGGTCCATCCCATTTAGGTGCTAATTTTCCTCCATTTTCTTTCTGATATGGAGGTGTTTCTCGCATGACCAAATCACCTGGTTGATACTCACGTTCAATAACTCTCTTGTTATATTCTCGAGCTAATCTTTCCTGATAAACTTTCATATATCGCAACACCTTTTCTCTTTTTTCTTCCAAATCATCCAATTCACTTAATATCACCCCTGCACTTAAATTTCTTTCCCAGGATTCTTTCTTTGTAATCGGAATTATAACCTATGTTGGAAATACAGCTTCTACTCCATATGTTAAGCAATAAGGAGACATTCCAGTTGCCTCTCTTCTAGTTGTATTGTATGCCCAAATTGCGCTAGGTACTTGTTCACACCACCCTTTGAGATGTCCTTCTAATTTCTTTTTAATTGTGTCTGCGATTGTTTTATTTGTTGCCTCTGCCTGTCCATTAGCTTGTGGATATAATGGAGTCGATTTCCCACATTTTATCCTAAAATCACTGAGTAACATCTCTATATTCTGCCCTTCAAACTGTTTCCCATTGTCATATACTAATTGTGCTGGAACTCCATACCTACAAATGATATTCTCGAATATGAATGTAAAAACATCCTTATCACGAATATGTTGTACTGCTTTTACTTCTGCGAGCTTCATGAAATAATCTGTTGCGACTATTAAAAATCTTCTCTTCCCAGATCCAGGTAAGAATGGGCCAACAATGTCCAATCCCCATTTACCAAAAGGCCAACATCTTGTTGAAGAGGTTAATGTTGCTCCTGGTGCGTGAGTTATTTTCCCATGTAGTTGGCATTCTTTGCATCATATTACCAATAATTTTGCGTCTGTGTACATATAAGTCCAGTAATATCCTTGTATTTTTGCTCTATACGCCAGAGATCTTCCCCCACTATGATTTCCAGCTTCTCCTTCATGTAACATCTTCAATATTTTTTCTCCTTCTTCACGAGTTAAACATCTTAGAGGTGGTCCATTGAAAGATTTTCTGTATAAAATTCCTTCTCGTAGTTCATAATTTGTTGCACGACTCTTTAATTTATGTGCTTCTAGTCTGTTTCTGGATATTTCTCCTGTTGTGAGATATGCATGAATTTCCTTTCTCCAATCTGCGATATCTTCTACGATGTTATATGGTAGTTCCCTTTCTACTTCCATCGCAATTGCTTCTTCAATTTCTTCTTCCTCCTTATTTACTGATGGATGTTGAATTGTCTGGATTTTGATATTTATTGCATTAGGATTTGTCATCATACTTGGAATGAATGCGAAAGCATCTGCGAGTCGATTGTATTTCCTTGTGATATTCCTCCATTTTAGCTTTGGTATCTTCGCAGATAATTCATCAACGAGTTTCTTGTATTTCTTCAAAGAAGACTCATTCGTGGTATATTCCCCTTTAATTTGACAAATTACCAACTGAGAATCACTTGTTATTCTTATACTTTCAAGTTTCTTTTCTATTGCGTTCTTCAATGCATGCACTACAGCTTCGTATTCTGTTTCATTGTTCGTGGATGCAAATTCCAGTCTGAATGAAAATGTTGTTTTTTCTCCTTCTGGTGAAATCAACACAATTCCCACTCTATTCCCCTCACTGTTGGATGATCCATATACTAAAATTTCCCATCTATTTGGTTCTGTTAACAAGTCTTTTGGATTCCCAAATTCTTCTTCAACATCCATCATCTCTTCTACTGCCTCATCTTCTTCCAAAGGAAATTCTGCCAAAAAATCTGCGACAACTTGTGATTTTTGCGATGATAATACTTCATACTTTATCTTGTAATGATTTATTTGCGCATTCCACCTTTCTATTCTTCCTGATATTTTGGTGTTCTTCATGACTGACTCAATTGGGACCTTGGTTGCCACTTTTATCACATGCGCTTGAAAGTATATTCGCAACTTAAATGATGCATAAACCAGGGCTAAGATTAACTTCTCCATTTTAGAATAATTTCTCTCTGCTGTGTTAAAGTTTTACTGATGTATTAAATGGGCCTTTCTACTCATGCGTCCTTTCGCAACAAAACTGCACTTAAGGCGTATTGAGTTGTTGCGAGGTATACCAATAATTCTTCATCTTTCTCTGGTTTCTGTAATATGGGTGTATTCGTGAGATACTCCTTGATCCCTTGAAAATCTTTTTAACATTCATCAGTCCACTTGAATTTTGATCCCTTCTTAAGTATGTTGAAGAAATGTTTGCAATTATCTGACATTCGCGAAATAAACCTTCCAAGTGAAGCTAAGATTCCATTCAGCTTTTGCACTTCTTTTACTGTTGCGGGTGTTGGCATGTCACGAACTGCTTGTATTTTTTATGGATCGACTTGTATTCCCTCCTTTGATACTATGTATCCCAAGAATTTTCCAGACGCAACTCCAATTATACATTTTTCAGGATTCAATTTGATGTTGAATTTTCTCATTTGCTCAAATATTTCCTTCAAGTCCCGCACATGATCTTTGGCTTCTTTACGTTTTATCAACATATCATCTACATACACCTCTAAGGTTTTATGTATCCACTTTGCGAACACCTTTTCAACCATTCGTTGATAATTAGCACCCGCATTTCGTAGACCAAATGGCATCTTCACATAGCAATATAAACCTCTTGGAGCAAAAAATGCAGTATGTTCTTGATCTTCTTCTGCGAGTGATATTTGATTGTACCCTTTATACCCATCAAGTGAAGTGACTCTGTCATGTCCTACAGCTTATTCCACCATTTGTGGTATATCTGGCAATGGAAAACTATCTTTTGGACAAGCTTTGTTTAGATCAGT
Organism: Papaver bracteatum; assembly: GCA_023529315.1. Classification (NCBI taxonomy): domain Eukaryota; kingdom Viridiplantae; phylum Streptophyta; class Magnoliopsida; order Ranunculales; family Papaveraceae; genus Papaver; species Papaver bracteatum. The sequence goes on from JAJJWX010004502.1 coordinate 18,597, forward strand.
GAAATCTATACAAATCCTTATCCCTTTATTCTTCTTTGGAACAATGACCATATTTGCAATCCATTCTGTATATTTTGCTTCTCTTATGATTCCCGCATCCAACATCTTTTGCAATTCCTCTTCTATTTGTGTATCATAATTTTGCGAAATCTTTCTTATTCTTTGTTTGAATGGTCTCACACTTTTATCTATGTTCAATCTATGACACACCACTGATGGATCAATTCCTGGTATTTCATCTACACCTCCTGCGAATATATCTTTGTATTCTCGTAAGAGATCAATAGTTCTTTTTTCTTCTTCTTCGTCCATCTTAGTTCCAATTCACAAGATTAAAGCCTCCTCTTTGCTTCCAATATTTATTTCTTTGGTTGGTTCTGCTGCGACATAACTAGGACTTTGCTCTCCCATAGGTGTTGGCTCATTGATTACTTTCATTGGTTCTCCTTCTTTTTCTGGGATCTCACTTGGTATTCCTCTTCCTTCTTTTGCTCTTATTGTGTACACCCTGAACTCCTCTTCCTTTTTTGCTTCTTTCGCAAGTTTTCTGCGAAACTGTTTCTTTCTGGCTCTTCCTCCACACTGTTTTGCTTCAGTCTGATAACAAAATTTTGCACTATAAATATCTCCTTTTATCTCTTGTATTCCGCTAGGTGTAGGAAACTTATGTAGGAGCAGAATATCACAGCAAATGATAACTTACGAGATTGTGAAGAGAAAATACATTTTGCGAGCAAGAAAGACATTTTGCGAGCAAAGGAAACCACGAAGGTTCGCAAGATAATCTTCAAATCCGAAATGGCGGGACAACACAATGGTTATCTATTGTAAAATCATATAAATAGCCATTTAGGCATGAGAGGAAAAGAGGAGACACAATTTGAGAGAGGAGGATAATTTTAGGAGGAGAGAGAAAATTTTAGAGAGGGATTTATTTTCTTTATCATCTTCTTCCCCAAAAAATTCTAGAAATCCAAATATTCATTAATGGAGTCTCAATTGTAAAATCATGTAATTACATACAATCACTAGTGAAGCATCGTGGATGTAGATCACATTGATCGAACCACGTAAAAATATTTGTGTCTTTTTATAATTTTAGTACTTTAATCTTCATCTTCACATCAAATAATTGAGATCATCATATTGGATTCTTATGAGGGTGTAGTTGTGAGATAATCCGCAACTACAAATTAATTGATTGATGTAATGTCGAAACAACAGCTCTAATTGAATGAATCCATGGTCTTCCTATCAGCATATTATATGGAGATTCCATATCTACCACGCATAAAACTATGTGTGTTTCAATTTCTCCCAGCGATAGTCGTAACATTATTTCCCCTTTGGATTTTGTTGTAGATTTCCCCAATCCATGGATAAGATATTCTGAATTTGTAATTTCTTCATCTTTGATCCCCATCCCCTTTAGTGCATGATAGAATATAATATCAACAGAACTCCCTGTATCAATCAAAACTCGGTTTAATTTCCATTTTTCTATAGATTTTGTAGCTTTCCTCTCTTCTCACATGATCGGAATTGTGACTACTAATGGTGAAGTGTGGTCCAAGTCTTCATTTGGAATTTCTGCTACTGAAAACGTGATTTTCTGCTTTTCCCATTCTTTCAAAGTTGTTATTTTCTCCACCTCCATAATCTTTCTTCCTCTACAGTCTCGTTTGTGTATTTTTCCCTTTATGTTGTTATGAAATTCATCAATCATTGTCTTTGTGATCATATTACATTCTTTTCTTTTACAATCTTCATCTGTTGATTCCATTTGATCTTCAAATTTCCAAAATTCCTTCAAATTTCTGCTATGATGATCTTCAGTCCCCTCCTTCTAGCGCCAATTATGTAGTTGCAGAATATCTTACAACTACACCCTCAGTAGAATTTGTAAAACTTAAGAAGTTCTTGATGATGAATGACAATTTTCTTATTAATGCCCTCAATTGATTACAAAGAAGTATCTAAATGGAACTAGAATAGTTACAACTTTCTCTATTCTCTTTCCTAAAATATTTTCTAACACTCACTAAAAGATCCTCTCAAATTTTACATTTGAACTACTATTTATAGGGAAATCTATACAACTGTATGTAAGCTGCAAAATATCGCAAATCTATTTCATCTTCGTAAATCCTTCACACTTCTTCCGTGTTTCTTCTATTATCGCATCATCTTGTGACACCTTCCCTTTATACTTGTTACGACATTCGTGAACCAATACCTTGCGATATTCGGTACCTACAATATCCTTGAAGAAATATAAGAAGTACTCAATCCTCAAAATACTTGAATGAAAGTCATAAGTATTGCCTCTATTCATGCGAAATTATTACTTCATTTTTGGTGAAAATTCTTGTCCATTTTTGAAATGATTCTTGCCGAGAAGATAAAGAACATAAAATGTTTTCTTGGTAATACATAGTTGCCTCTGTTCTTTATCTATGAAGGTAGAATCCTTTAGAAAATGTTAAATGAATAAATTGTTTCGTTATTCTTATCTTGCCTCTGCCTCATGCGATACCTCTTTAAGAAAATAATCACATTCTGCGAAATAATCACATCTCCTGCGAGATTCTGAATGTGTCTGCGAGATTCTGAATAATCTACGAATTTATGAATAACCCTGCGAAATTATGAATAGTGCTCCTGAAATAGTGCTCCTGAAATTATGAATAGTGTTTCGAAAATGCAAATAATATCCTTCTGAGAGACTCTGAATAATACTTCTGAGAAATTATGAATAATACTTCTGAGAGATTCTGAATAGTATTTCTGAGATATTCTAAATAGTACTTGCTATCTCTCTTGCGATGAACAAATCTTTCCTGCATTCTTAAAAAAAATAGTTAATGTTTGAGATTATTCTATTGGTCTTATTTTGCCTTCCTAGTTAAAGGTCTTATTTTGCCAATTTTTCTTTTTGCGACAAAATCGCAGGACGTTCTTATATTTATATGCAAAAACCCATTGATCTTGCCTTATCCTTATTTTTTCAATTTTTCTACGACAATATGACAGGCCTAAGTTCTCTCGCGAGAACGAAGCCCCATGACATTGCCGTCTTGCGATGAAATCGCAGGACGTCTTTAAACTTTCATGTAAAAACCCATTGATCTCATCTTATCTTTTTCTCTTGGATTTTGCCTCTGTTTAATATTTGTCACGCGACAATATGATAGGGCTAAATGTTATTGCGAACGTAAAGCCCCATGACATTGCCGTCTTTAGACACTTATCAGCTCCCTAATGGAGGGTACTGCCCTTATCTTCCCCCTGGTTGCCCCTTCTAGGAGGGAACATCGGCCATACAATACTATCTCCTCCCATCCGGTTTTACCAACAACTAGTTGTTTTCGCAGCCTCTTATCCTTTATGCCTATATGGCTTATATTTATGAGTCTGCACCCTAAGTGGGGTTTCTTCGGGCTGAGTACATCATATCCAAGACTTTCCAAGAATGTCCAGGGTAGTTTCGTACGCCCCGGGCACCCTTGGCTCAACCGTGTACCTCGACGCCTTAATCATACTCTGCACTCCTTAGAAGAGACCCTCGGTCGTCCAACCAGGGTATAACCTTATATAGTTGGTATAACCTTATCCCGGATTGGTTTTCTTTAACACCAACATCTCCATGACTCAGGTTCCAGCAGCGGTATAACCTTATCCCTGAGCCATGCAAAGAGATACCCCCTAATATGATGCACTTTAGGTCTTACATTTGCCTCTTGCGAAATTTTATTCGCGAACTAGGGTGTACGCCATAAAGTTTCGTCATATTCTTATGTCTATGCGAAATTTTATTTGCGTTTCTGCGAAATTTTTGCGTTTCTTTATTCTTTCATTTCTGTCATTTCTTTCATTCTCATAATATCATATCATTTGAAGCAAAGTAAATATTCAAAAAAAAAATTCTAATACATTGTAATTCTGAAATCTTTGTAGTTGTGAAAGTTTTGTAATTCTGCGATTGTATCGCATTTTGTAAACCAAATCAATTTTTTTTTTTTTTGAAATCTTATAAACCTTAAAAATCTTAGAAATCTTCTTTGAAATCTTGCGATTGTATCGCTTTTTGGAAATTAAATCAATTTTTTTTTATTTGTTGTAAGTAAAATGTTCTAGGTTGGGGTACTTAGCTCTTATGTGAGTTGTCTGAATATCTCACAACAAAAAGAAGAATGAGAGATAAGACTTGAACCCTTGACCCGCCTCTTGCATTTTATCGCAACATACCAACTATGCTAACGCTCTCTTGCGAATTAATCAAAGATCTTGCGAAGTAATCAAAGTTTAACTGTTCGAGAGACAATTTTGTAGAAATTTCGCATAACAAAAATAAACTTGAAAGAAGCAAGAATTGATCCCGCGATTTGCTGCTTGCATTCATTCCTCCTAACCAACTGTGCTAGTTCCCTTGCTTGCAAAATTTATCTGCGAAATAATCAAAGGCTGTCTTACGAACCTCGCGTAACAAAAATAAACTTGCGAGAAACAAGAATTGATCCCGCGACCCGTTCCTTGTGATGTATCACACTGAACCATCTGTGCTAACCCTCCTCTGCAAAATGTCTGTGCGAAATAATCATCAACTTTCTTCTGTGTGAAATACACCTGCGAAATTATCAAGGATTTCGCGAAAAAATATGCATGTGTTGGGACTTGAACTCGCGATCATGAACTCATTAACTTCGCAGATCACCAACTGTGCTGCCTCTTGTTTGCAAAATAATGAAACAATGCTGCGAAATTATCTATTTTTTCACCCTTTGTAAAAAGAAGAAAACTATGCTCGCAATCGAATTCGAACCTGTGACCACATACTCACATATTGTTCTCTGGACCAACTATTCAAGAACCTCTCTGCGAGGTTAACGCAAAACTTTTTTCCTTATTCTTTTATTCACCAATGAGAAGAAAATAAAAAATATGTGTATCTGCGAATTTGAACCCGTGACCTCTTATTTGTTCTTTGAACCTTGAACCATCTATTCTAGTATTTCTTTGTGAGATCTTTGCATAACACTTATTACTTGTTCTTTTATTTGTCCTTGGTATTTCATCAAAAATATGCGAAAATACCGAAGTTAGGAAGAATTGATCCCGCGACCTTAAACTTGTACACTTCTGGTTTGACCAACTGTACTGTCTTCAACTTGTGAAAGAGTGGCGAGATTCTCATAACTTATTCTTTTTAGTTGTCCTTTGTATAATCTTTCTCTTTGTCCCTTTCTATTTTATTTTCTAGCCATGCAATTTTATCTTTCTTTCTTGCGAGAGTTCATTCCATGCGAGCATTCACCATGAGTAATGCAAGTTTTATATCAACTTCATAAAATTGAAAACAAGGATAATCATCTATTTTATTTTATTTTTAAAATCGCATAACCTAAAAAGTACGAATTTTTTTGATGCTCTGAAATTCGAGAAATTCGCACAATCTAAAAAATTTGAAATTCGCATGGCCTAAATTTTTTCATACGTTTTCAGTCTAATTTTTTTTTTAACCTCTAAACTCATTATTCTAAAAATCAATCCAATGGGTTTGTAAAACAAGTTTTATATGTTGCGAATCTATAAACCAGACTTACGTTTAACTAGGTTTTTAAGAGAAAATCAAAATTTCTTTGAGACAGATTGTAGTTTTCTGTGAAAGTTTTTGAAGAATTTTGCTATAAATAATCAGATTTAAATGTTAAGAGAAAAAGAAATAAGGTTAGAAGAAGGAATTTATCTTTTTTTAAGATGTAGATTCTGCTGATGTAGAGATTTGTCCTTTTGACATAGCTTTGCATCTTCATTTTTATCTTTTTCTTTTACTTTCTTTCACTGTGTTGTCGGTGTTTGATTGAAGACACAATTTCTCCATTGAAATTTCCACTTTTCCTCTCAAACTTTTTAGATCCCACGAATTCTAACTCTCCCAGTAGCTAATTTCTTTGAATCTTCATCAATCTATCAAATATCAGTCCCTGTTTCTAGCGCCAAAATGTAGTTGCAGGAATTCCCATAACACACCCCTTGTAATATCTTGATAATAATTTCTTGATCTAAACTCATTTGATATGAAAATGATGATTAAAATACTAAAATTATAAATAGACACATAGATTTTTACATGGTTCGATCAATTTGATCTACATCCATGATTCTTCACTATAATTGTTTAAATTTACATTAATAATCTCCATTAATGGAGTTCTAGATCTAGTTTTTGGGGAAGAAGGTGATAAAAAAATACATTCTCTCTCTAAAATATCTCTCTGCCAAATACCTCTCTCTCTTACTAAAATTGTCCCCTTTTCTCTCTCATGCTCTTCTCTTTATATATGTGTTTACATAGTGGATGACAGCTCATATACAACTCATATTCCCCCTATTTTAGGATCCCTTACTATATTCTCGCTAACTCTCTCCATAACTCTCTCCATAATTCTTTCCATAACTCTCTCCATAACTCTCTCCATAATTCTCTCCATAACTCTCTCCATAACTCTCTCCATAATTTTCTCCATAATTTCGCAGGCTCTGCTAGGTTCTCTTAGGATCTTCTTCATTCTCGCGATCTCCGCTATATTCTCGCGAGCTCCTGTCTTATTCTCTAGAGCTCCCTCCTTATTCTCTCGATCTCCCGCCTTATTCTCGCGAGCTTTCTCTATAACAACCATAAAATCTTCACATCTTTCTTGTGTTTTATGTTGTTGTAGTCTATTACGTCATTTTTGTAATTAATTTGCGACATTTGCCATGTGTGGTAGAAGTTTTCGCAAGAGCGTTGTTGTTGCGAGATTCTGCTCCTACAGCCGTGTTGCGACGAAATCGCAGGTCGTTTCTACATTTTCATGTAGAAACCCATTGATCTCATCTTAACTTCTCTTTTGTATTATTGCTTCTTCAGGACTGTTGCACAAATATGTCAAGTCTTAATACTCCCATGAGTAACAAGCCTCATGACATTTGTGTCTTAAGACACTTATCAGCTCCCTAATGGAGGGCGCCGCCCTTATCTCCCCCCTGGTTGCCCTTTCAAGGAGACGTACTTATGCTATACAAGACTAGCTCCTCCCATCCAGTCTTAACAACAACCAGTTGTGTTCGCAGCCTCTTATCCCTTTTTCCTATATGGATTATGGTTACGAGACTGCACCCTAAGTGGGGTTTTCTTCGGGCCGAGTGCATCATAGCCAAGACTTTCCAAGAATGTCCAGGGTAGTTTCATATGCCCCGGGCACCCTTGGCTCAACCGTGTACCTAGGCGCCTTGGTCATACTCTGCACCCCTTAGGAGAGCCCTTATTACCTTAGTCTCCCAACTCAAGTCATATGCTCAAGATGAGAATCCAAGGTGTCTCTCCTGGATGGGATTTCATTGACACCAAATCTCCATGACTCAGGTTCCAGCAGCGGTGTAACCTTATCGCTGAGTCATGCAACATATACCCCTTTCTATGACGTACTTTAGGTCTTACATTTTCCTCTTGCGAAATTTTATTCGCGAACTAGGGTGTACGTCATAAAGGTTCGTCCCATTCTGGATCTTAAATGATCATTTCTTGCGATAATTTCACACATTCTCATCTTGAACAATCTCGCAATGGCTCTTTCATGAAAAAGAATTTTTTTCATACTTATTTTGTTGCACTATACATAATTTCATCATCTAAGGATTCTCAAATTTCCTCACAGGTAATATCTCTTTAAATATAGTCTATTCCATGGTCTATCAAGTCTTTGACCAACATCTCTACCCTATGGATCCATCAACTTGTATGCCCATGTTCCAATTATCTCTTTTATAATGTAAGGTCCATCCTATTTTTTCGCTAATTTTCCACCACCTTCTCGCTGATAAATTGGCGTCTCGTGGAGAACCAAATCACCTGGTTGAAATTCACGTGGCTTGACACGCTTATTATATTCTCGTGCTAATCATCGTTTATAATTCTCCATATGTTGTAAATCCTTTTCTCTCTTCTCTTCTAATTCATCTAGTTTGTTTAATATCGTGCCAGCACTAAGATTCGTCTCCCAAGATTCTCTTTTTGTCGTGGGAATAGCAACTTATGTTGGTAACACTGCCTCAACTCCATAAGTTAGACAGAAAGGTGACATTCCAGTAGCTTCTCATCTAGTTGTGTTGTAGGCCCAGACTGCATTATGTACCTGTTCGCACCATGCTCTATGATGTCCTTCTAATTTTTTTCTTCAATATATCTGCGATTGTTTTATTTGTTGCCTCTGCTTGCCCATTATCATGTGGGTATAAAGGATTAGATTTTCCACATTTTATCTTAAATGCATTAAGCAACATTTCTATATTCTGCCCTTCAAATTGCTTCCCATTATCAGATACCAACTGTGCTGGAATTCCAAATATGCAAATGATATTTCTCAGGATTCACCTTGATGTTAAAGAGTCGCATTTGATCAAAAATCGCCTTCAAATCTTGTAAATGGTTCTTAACTTCTCACTCTTTATTAACATGTCATCTACGTACACCTCTAATGTTTTATGTATCCATTTTGCGAACACATTCTCCACCATTCTTTGATACGTTGCACCAGCATTTCGTAATCCAAATGGCATTTTTGTGTAACAATATAATCCTCTTGGAGCAAAAAATGAAGTGTGCTCTTGATCTTTTTCAGCAAGAGGGATATGATTATATCCTTTATACCCATCCAATGAAGATATTCTCTCATTTCCTGCTACTGATTCGACCATTTGAGGAATATCTGTTAATGGAAAGCTATCTTTAGGACAAGCTTTGTTTAAGTCAGTAAAACCTATGCAAATTCTTATCCCTTTATTCTTTTTTGGAACCACTACCATATTTGCAATCCATTCCGGGTATTTTTCTTGCCTTATAATTCCCGCATCAAGCATCTTCTGTAATTCTTCTTCTATTTTTGAATGATAAGTTGTCACGATTTTCCTTATCCTTTGCTTGAATGGTCTCACATATTTGTTAATCTCTAACTTATGACATGCAACTGATGGATCTATTCCAGGTATTTCGTTCATACTCCACGAAAAAATATCCTTATATTCTCGCAAGAGATTTATGGTTTGTTCTTCTTCATCTGCCCCCATCTTAGTTCCAATTTTCAGTATTTTAGGTTCTTCTTCACTTCCAACATTTACTTCCTTTGTTGGTTCTGCTGCGGTGTTGTTGGCCTCAGGTTCTCCCATTGGCGTTGGTGTTTCCATGACTCTCGCAGGCTCATCATCTTCTTGTGATATCTCGCTGGGTATTCCTTTTCCTTCTCTTGCTCTTATCTCGTAAACTTTAAATTATTCTTCTTTCTTTGCCTCCTTTGCCAATTTCCTGCGATCTTTTCGCAATTTTGGACGCTCTTCATAGTTTCTCATTTCAATTCGATAACATAGTTTCGCGAGATCAGTATCTCCTCTAATTTCCCTAATTCCACTAGGCATAGGAAATTTGATGCATTGATGTAATGTTGATGCTACATATTTGATTGTGTGTATCCATGGTCTCCCCAATATCATGTTATATGGTGCCTCCATATCCACCACACATAATGTTACTTGTGTTTCAATATCTCCTAGCGGAATGCGTATCATTATTTCTCCTTTAGGTTTTGTTATAGATTTTCCAAAACCATGAATGTGATAATTTGAACAAGACATCTCTTCATCCTTATATCCCATCTTCTTAAATGTATGATAGAATATAATATCCAGAGAACTTCCTGTGTCCACCAAAGTTCTATTCACAGCCCATTCTTATGCATATCTTATTGATTTCTTCTTCTTCACTCGCATAGTAGGTACCGTGATTACCAATGGAAATGTATGATCTAAATTTTCTTTTGGTATTTCTGCTGCTGTGAATGTGATTTCTTGATTTTCCCAATCTTTCAGAGGTGATATTTTCTCCACTGTCATAATTCTTTTTCCTTCAAAATCTCGTTTATGAATCTTTCCTCTAATATCTTCATGGAATTGGTTAATCATTGTTTTTGTTATCTTATTGCACTCCAACTTCCTGTAATCCTGCTTTGCTTCAATTTTTTCTTCAATTGCTTCACCAATTTAGTCAATCATCTTCTTAATTCGAATATTGATCTTTTATCTTGCTTTTTCCTATAATTTTCAACTTTCAATCCCTGTTTCGGGCGCCAAAATGTAGTTTTAGGAAATCCTACACTACACCCTTGATAAGATCTTATAGTAATTAACACATATTTGATGATTAAAACAACACTTTATTATTTGATTTTTAGAAATGTTTACAAGCAAAGAAAGAAGATCAAGAATACAACCGCTCTCTTGAATTTTCTCTCTCCTCAAGACTTTCTCAACACTCAAAAATACATCTTCCTTTTCTGAATCTATTGGGTCTCTTTATATAGGATAATTACATAGTGGATGACAACTAAGTTTTCCTTTTATTTCGGATTTGTTCTGTGATCTTACCACAACAGTTATAATATGAAATCTCACGAGCATTGTAACCATCGCAGATCAATCACGCTCTTCTCGTGTTTATTCAATCGTCAGCTATTACGCCATTCTTTGGATCACCCTTTAAGTTATTTTATGACGCTCGCAAAGTGTTATTAAAGAACTCGCGGTGACGCCGACAGAAGTGTTGTTAATCTCTCAAGAATAATGCCATGGAAATATTCTGGTCCTACAAGCCCGTTAAAGTTCACCCAACAGTAAACAAAATATCAAGGCTTAAGTTTGCACAGAAGTTATACAGTTGTGAATTTCAAGTACAATTAGTTGGTCAAAGGCATGAATTTGGTATTTCATTACTTCTCCAGATCAACGATTATCTCGCAAAGAATGAAGAAAATAATGATTATTTCGCAAAGAATGATTGAAAGAAATGACATAAATGAAAGAAATGACAGAAATGAAAGAAATGCAAAAATTTCGCAGAAACGCGAATCCAATTTCGCAGAGACATAAGAATGGGACGAACCTTTATGGCGTACACCCTAGTTCGCGAATACAACTTTTCAAGAGGCAAATGTAAGACCTAAAGTGCGTCATATAAGGGGGTATCTCTTTGCATGGCTCAGGGATAAGGTTATACCACTGCTGGAACCTGAGTCATGGAGATGTTGGTGTTAAAGCAAACCTATCCGGGATAAGGTTATACCAACTATATAAGGTTATACCCTGGTTGGACGACCGAGGGTCTCTTCTAAGGAGTGCAGAGTATGATTAAGGCGTCGAGGTACACGGTTGAGCCAAGGGTGCCCGGGGCATACGAAACTACCCTGGACATTCTTGGAAAGTCTTGGCTATGATGTACTCAGCCCGAAGAAACCCTACTTAGGGTGCAGACTCATAACTATAAGCCATATAGGCATAAAGGATAAGAGGCTACGAAAACAACTAGTTGTTGGTAAAACCGGATGGGAGGAGCTAGTATTGTATGGCCGATGTTCCCTCCTAGAAGGGGAAACCAGGGGGAAGATAAGGGCGGCACCCTCCATTAGGGAACTGATAAGTGTCTAAAAATGGCAATGTCATGGGGCTTTACGTTCGCAATAACATTTAGCCCTATCATATTGTCGCGTGACAAATATTATACAGAGGCAAAAGCCAAGAGAAAAATATAAGATGAGATCAATGGGTTTTTACATGAAAGTGTAAAGACGTCCTGCGATTTCATCGCAAGACGACAATGTCATGGGGCTTCGTTCTCGCGAGAGAACTTAGGCCTGTCATATTGTCGCAGAAAAATTGAAAAAATAAGGATAAGGCAAGATCAATGGGTTTTTGCATATAAATGTAAGAACTTCATGCGATTTTGTCGCAAAAAGAAAAATTGGCAAAATAAGACCTTTAACTAGGAAGGCAAAATAAGACCAATAGAATAATCTCAAACATTAACTATTTTTTTTAAGAATGCAGGAAAGATTTGTTCATCGCAAGAGAGATAGCAAGTACTATTTAGAATATCTCAGAAATACTATTCAGAATCTCTCAGAAGTATTATTCATAATTTCTCAGAAGTATTATTCAGAGTCTCTCAGAAGGATTATTTGCATTTTCGCAACACTATTTATAATTTCAGGAGCACTATTTCAGGAGCACTATTCATAATTTTGCAGGGTTATTCATAAATTCGTAGATTATTCAGAATCTCACAGACACATTCAGAATCTCGCAGGAGATGTGATTATTTCGCAGAATGTGATTATTTTCTTAAAGAGGTATCGCATGAGGCAGAGGCAAGATAAGAATAAAGAATCAATTTATTCATTTAACATTTTCTAAAGGATTCTACCTTCATAAATAAAGAACAGAGGCAACTATGTATTACCAAGCAAACATTTTATGTTCTTTATCTTCTCGGCAAGAATCATTTCAAAAATGGACAAGAATTTTTACCAAAAATGAAGTAATAATTTCGCATGAATAGAGGCAATACTTATGACTTTCATTCAAGTATTTTGAGGATTGAGTACTTCTTATATTTCTTCAAGGATATTGTAGGTACCGAATATCGCAAGGTATTGGTTCACGAATGTCGTAACAAGTATAAAGGGAAGGTGTCACAAGATGATGCGATAATAGAAGAAACACGGAAGAAGTGCGAAGGATTTACGAAGATGAAATAGATTTGCGAATATAAGTTGCGATATTTCGCAGCTTACATACAGTTGTATAGATTTCCCTATAAATAGTAGTTCAAATGTAAAATTTGAGAGGTTCTTTTAGTGAGTGTTAGAAAATATCTTAGGAAAGAGAATAGAGAAAGTTGTAACTATTCTAGTTCCATTTAGATACTTCTTTGTAATCAATTGAGGGCATTAATAAGAAAATTGTCATTCATCATCAAGAACTTCTTAAGTTTTACAAATTCTACTGAGGGTGTAGTTGTAGGATATTCTGCAACTACATAATTGGCGCTATAAGGAGGGGACTGAAGATCATCATAGCATAAATCTGAAGGAATTTTGGAAATTTGAAGATAAAATGGAATCAACAGATAAAGATTGTAAAAGAAAAGAATGTAATATGATCACAAAGACAAGGATTGATGAATTTCATAACAACATAAATGGAAAAATACACAAACGAGACTGTAGAGGAAGAAAGATTATGGAGGTGGAGAAAATAACAACTTTGAAAGAATGGGAAAAGCAGAAAATCACGTTTTCAGTAGCAGAAATTCCAAATGAAGACTTGAACCACACTTCACCATTAGTAGTCACAATTCCGATCATGCGAGAAGAGAGGAAAGCTACAAAATCTATAGAAAAATGGAAATTAAACCGAGTTTTGATTGATACAGGGAGTTCTGTTGAAATTATATTTTATCATGCACTAAAGGGGATGGGGATCAAAGATGAAAAAGTTACAAATTCAGAATATCTTATCCATGGATTGGGGAAATCTACAACAAAATCCAAAGGGGAAATAATGTTACGAGTATCGTTGGGAGAAATTGAAACACACATAGTTTTATGCGTGGTAGATATGGAATCTCCATATAATATGATGATAGGAAGACCATGGATTCATGCAATTAAAGATGTTGTTTCGACATTACATTAATCAATTAAGTTTCCTACACTAAGCGGAATACAAGAGATAAAAGGAGATCTTGATAGTGCAAAATTTTGTTATCAGACTGAAGCAAAACAGTGTGGAGGAAGAGCCAGAAAGAAACAGTTTCGCAGAAAACTTGCGAAAGAAGCAAAAAAGGAAGAGGAGTTCAGGGTGTACACAATAAGAGCAAAATAAGGAAGAGGAATACCAAGTGAGATCCCAGAAAAAGAAGGAAAACCAATGAAAGTAATCAAAGAGCCAACACCTATGGGAGGGCAAAGTCCTAGTTATGTCGCAGCAGAACCAACCAAAGAAATAAATATTGGAAGCAAAGAGGAGGCTTTAATCTTGTGAATTGGAACTAAGATGGACGAAGAAGAAGAAAAAAGAACTATTGATCTCTTACGAGAATACAAAGATATATTCGCAGGAGGTGTAGATGAAATACCAGGAATTGATCCATCAGTGGTGTGTCATATATTGAACATAGATAAAAGTGTGAGACCATTCAAACAAAGAATAAGAAAGATTTCGCAAAATTATCATACACAAATAGAAGAGGAATTGCAAAAGATGTTGGATGCGGGAATCATAAGAGAAGCAAAATATCCAGAATGGATTGCGAATATGGTCATTGTTCCAAAGAAGAATAAAGGGATAAGGATTTGTATAGATTTCACTAATCTAAACAAAGCCTGTCCAAAAGATAGTTTTCCATTGCCAGATATACCACAAATGGTGGAATCAGCTGTAGGACATGACAGAGTCACTTCACTTGATGGGTATAAAGGGTACAATCAAATATCACTCGCAGAAGAAGATCAAGAACATACTGCATTTTTTTCTCCAAGAGGTTTATATTGCTATGTGAATATGCCATTTGGTCTACAAAATGCAGGTGCTACTTATCAACGAATGGTTGAAAAGGTGTTCGCAAAGTGGATACATAAAACCTTAGAGGTGTATGTAGATGATATGTTGATAAAAAGTAAAGAAGCGGGACTTGAAGGAAATATTTGAGAAAATGAGAAAATTCAACATCAAATTGAATCCTGAAAAATGTATAATTGGAGTTGCGTCAGGAAAATTCTTGGGATACATAGTATCAAAGGAGGGAATACAAGTCGATCCAGAAAAAGTACAAGCAGTTCGTGACATGCCAACACCTGCAACAGTAAAAGAAGTGCAAAAGCTGAATGGACTCTTAGCTTCACTTGGAAGGTTTATTTCGCGAATGTCAGATAAGTGCAAACATTTCTTCAACATACTCAAGAAGGGAGCAAAATTCAAGTGGACTGATGAATGTGAAAAAGCTTTTCAAGGGATCAAGGAGTATCTCACGAATACATCCATATTACAGAAACCAGAGAAAGATGAAGAATTATTGGTATACCTCGCAACAACTCAATACGCCTTAAGTGCAGTTTTGTTGCTAAAGGACGCAAGAGTAGAAAGGCCCATTTACTACATCAGTAAAACTTTTAACACAGCAGAGAGAAATTATTCTAAAATGGAGAAGTTAATCTTAGCCCTGGTTTATGCATCATTTAAGTTGTGAATATACTTTCAAGCGCATGTGATAAAAGTGGCAACCAAGGTCCCAATTGAGTCAGTCATGAAGAAAACCAAAAGATCAGGAAGAATAGAAAGGTGGAATGCGCAAATAAATCATTACAAGATAAAGTATGAAGTATTATCATCACAAAAATCACAAGTTGTCGCAGATTTTTTGGCAGAATTTCCTTTGGAAGAAGATGAGGCAGTAGAAGAGATGATGGATGTTGAAGAAGAATTTGGGAATCCAAAAGACTTGTTAACAGAACCAAATAGATGGAAAATTTTAGTATATGGATCATCCAACAGTGAGGGGAATAGAGTGGGAATTGTGTTGATTTCACCAGAAGGAGAAAAAACAGCATTTTCATTCAGACTGGAATTTGCATCCACGAACAATGAAACAGAATACGAAGCTGTAGTGCATGCATTGAAGAACGCAATAGAAAAGAAGCTTGAAAGTATAAGAATAACAAGTGATTCTCAGTTGGTAATTTGTCAAATTAAAGGGGAATATACCACGAATGAGTCTTCTTTGAAGAAATACAAGAAACTCGTTGATGAATTATCTGCGAAGATACCAAAGCTAAAATGGAGGCATATCACAAGGAAATACAATCGAATCGCAGATGCTTTCGCATTCATTCCAAGTATGATGACAAATCCTAATGCAATAAATATCAAAATCCAGACAATTCAACATCCATCAGTAAATAAGGAGGAAGAAGAAATTGAAGAAGCAATTGCGATGGAAGTAGAAAGGGAACTACCAGATAACATCGTAGAAGATATCGCAGATTGGAGAAAGGAAATTCATGCATATCTCGCAACAGGAGAAATATCCAGAAACAGACTAGAAGCACATAAATTAAAGAGTCGTGCAACAAATTATGAACTACGAGAAGGAATTTTATACAGAAAATCTTTCAATGGACCACCTCTAAGATGTTTAACTCGTGAAGAAGGAGAAAAAATATTGAAGATGTTACATGAAGGAGAAGCTGGAAATCATAGTGGGGGAAGATCTCTGGAGTATAGAGCAAAAATACAAGGATATTACTGGACTTATATGCACACAGACGCAAAATTATTGGTAATACGATGCAAAGAATGCCAACTACATGGGAAAAGAACTCACGCACCAGGAGCAACATTAACCTCTTCAACAAGCTGTTGGCCTTTTGGTAAATGGGGATTGGACATTGTTGGCCCATTCTTACCTGGATCTGGGCAGAGAAGATTTTTAATATTCGCAACAGATTATTTCATGAAGCTCGCAGAAGTAAAAGCAGTACAACATATTCGTGATAAGGATGTTTTTACATTCATATTCGAGAATATCATTTGTAGGTATGGAGTTCCAGCACAATTAGTATCTGACAATGGGAAACAATTTGAAGGGCAGAATATAGAGATGTTACTCAATGATTTTAGGATAAAATGTGGGAAATCGACTCCATTATATCCAAAAGCTAATGGACAGGCAGAGGCAACAAATAAAACAATTGCAGATACAATCAAAAAGAAATTAGAAGGACATCTCAAAGGGTGGTGCGAACAAGTACCTAGCGCAGTTTGGGCATACAATACAACTAGAAGAGAGGCAACTGGAATGTCTCCTTATTGCTTAACATATGGAGTAGAAGTTGTATTGCCAACAGAGGTTATAATTCCGACTACAAAGAAAGAAGCCTGGGAAAGAAATTTAAGTGCAGGGGTGATATTAAGTGAATTGGATGATTTGGAAGAAAAAAGAGAAAAGGTGTTGTGATATATGAAAGTTTATCAGGAAAGATTAGCTCGAGAGTATAACAAGAGAGTTATTGAACGTGAGTATCAACCAGGTGATTTGGTCATGCGAGAAACACCTCCATACCAGAAAGAAAATGGAGGAAAATTAGCACCTAAATGGGATGGACCATATGTCATCAAAGAGGTTGTGGGAAGTGGAGCTTATCGGCTGATGGATCCAGAAGGGAGAGACATGGGTTTAAGACTTGGTCGACCCTGGAATAGATTTTATTTAAAAAGGTATTATCCATAAACCTCATGAAATTTTTTGCGAATATGGTTTGCTCGCACGAAACTTATCAAAATTACGAATTTTTAAAAAATTCTTATTGCGATCAGCTTTCATTAAAGAAAGACACAAAAGATATTTGCGAATAAAAGACCGTAAACTGTGATTATCTTTCAAAAAAGAAAGAAAGCCGCAGAAATTTTACACAGGCAAACCTTTATGGCGTACACCCTAGTTCGCGAAGCAACATTTCGTAAGAGGCAAAGTCCTAAAGTACGTCATTTAAGGGGGTACCTATAAGCATGGCTCAGGGAAACCGGAACACCACCAAGGAACCTGAGTACATGAACATTACGGGGTACAATTACAAAAGAGGGGTACCTATCCGGGTTAGACACCTTGGATTCTCAACTTAATCTTGCGATGTAACATGATTTAGGTTGGGCGACTAAGGCATACTGTCTTTCTCAAGAAGTGCAGAAAACGATTAAGGCGCCGAGGTACATGGTTGAGTCAAGAGTGCCAGATGGGCTTGAAGCACATCTGCCATTCTTGACAAGTTTTGGCAAATGATGCACTTGGCCCAAAGATACCCCATAGGGTGCAACCTCGTAGCTATAAGCCCTATAGGCAAAAAGGATAAGAGGTTGCGAACAAAAGCTGGTTGTTTGCAAAACAGGATGGGAAGAGCTAACCTTGTATGGTCGATATACGCTTCCTTGAAGGGGCAACCAAGGGAAGATAAAGGGCAACACCCTCCATTAGGGAGATGATACGTGCTATAAGATGCAAATGTCACGAGGCTTTTTGTTCACAAGAACATAAAGGCTTGTCATATTTGTGCAACAATCATATTTCTGCGAGTTAAAAAAAATAAAATAATATATATATATATATATACTCGCAGAATTAAATACAAAGAAGTTAAGATGAGATCAATGGGTTATTACATGAAAGTGTGATAACGTCCTGCGATTTCATCGCAAGACGATAATATCACGAGACTGTATATTCGCAAGATTATTCAGAATTGTCATATTATCGCAAACACAAAAATATTGTCACTAAAGAGGTGGCAAAATAAGACCTTTACTTAGGAAGGCATGATAAGACCACAACAATTAATGAAATCAATTCCATCAATATCGTCGAAAAAATTTTACAAGAATATATATCACGGATTCCTAACAAAAGAGGCAATTTTATTTACAATTAAAGACGAATATTTCATATTCATTAAGTTTTACGAGGATTGAATACTTCTTATACTTCTTCAAAAGATTGAATACTTCTTATATTTCTTCAAAGATTGAATACTTATTATACTTCTTCAGAGATTGAATACTTCTTATACTTCTTCAAAGATTGAATACTTCTTATACTTCTTCAAAGATTCAATACTTCTTATACTTCTTCAAAGGATATTTCATAATTCTTATACTTCTTCAAGGGTATTTCATAATTCTTATACTTCTTCAAGGGTATTTCATACTTCTTATACTTCTTCAAGGATGTTTAATAATTCTTCACGGAGATTTCATACTTTTTATACTTCAAAGGGGAGATTTATCATTTACTTCGCAACAAATTGAAACTTCGCAACTTAAACAGAGGCAGATATTCTAATATTTACAACAATAATTGATCATCTGAAGAGAAATAATTAGGGGAAAGGGAATACTAAGCTAAGTCTTCAAGATATAGTATTTCTCTTCATATGATCAAGTCATGCAAGTCATGCAATTTCTCTTCATATGATTAAGTCATGCAAATCTAGAGAAAGATCAAAGTAGTATCGCAAAATACAAAGTATACTTCTTAAGGAAAGCAAACAGTAAGCAGGATCGTCTGTAGAAAGAGAATCAACAGTAACCAAGAGAAAGGGTTTAAAAGAAAGGAAAACAAATTTTTTCGTAAAAAAGAGGAATAACAGTAGAATAATCCATCATGCTTAATGCTCCTCGTCAATGTTTTGTGCTGGATCTTTAGGAGGGGTAGGACCATCAACATGAACTTCTTTTTGGAGATCAAATTCTTTCTCACCACCATCTTCATCAGCAGCAACAGGAGAATATTCCTCACCATCAAGTCCTTCATCATCACTCTCGTAATCAAAGTCACTATCAGGATCACGAACAACTTCATCATCAGATATTTCTAGAGGCTTAACTTTCACTGGAGGCAAGGATTTTGATAAGAGAATATTGTTTGCGAAGACTTGATCTTTTAAATGACTTTCACGAGCTAAAGCCTTTTGGTGGTTAATATCCTCAATGTCTTTGGCATAAGCAAGGTAGTTGAATCTCCGATTGGAACGATCATGTGACTCAGTTAGACGAGTAGAAAGCAAAGTATTCCTCTTTCGAAGCTTAGAACAGGAGGACTGAAGCTTAGAACAGGTAGTTTCTAACGCAGCTTTAGCATTGCGAAGGTTGTTTTCGGATTCTGCGAGTAAAATAGATTTCAAAGGAGTCAATCATGCGAGTATAACAAAGTTCAAAAATATGTCAAAGGCAGTCAATTTTTAATGACTACCTTCTCTTTGTGAAGTAAGAAATTGAGCTAAAGATAGACAACAATTCTTCATTTGATCCATAGCTTTATCAAAACCATCACCAACTAATCCTTCAAGTATGGATTGAAGCTTTTGATCTTTAGAATGAAGAAATTCGTTATCCTTCGCAAGTTTTGTATTAAGATTTCTTACTTTGGAATATTCTTCTTTAAGTTTATTCCTCTTAGTGTTCAGGATTATATTCTTATTAAGAAGGGATTTCTTCTCGGCAGCAAAAGAACTTCTCTCAACATCTGAAGACTTCTTTAGTTCCTCAAGTTCACCTTTTAACAAATAAAGGAGATTTTCTTGATCGCAACATTTACTCTGAAGAACATTCAATTGTTGCGAAGAAATGGTCATTGTATTCAAATACGAACATCTTTCTTTTGATAAGGTTTCATTCTATTCTAATAGGGTTTCTATTCTTAAATCGGCTTTAGTCAAAGAAGAGGTGAGCTGAGATATTTCATCATTCAAAAACTTTTGATCATAAATTAATTCGGTATTCTCTTGGAAAAGGGCATCAAAATTATCAAGAGCACATGAATGAAGATTAGATAAGTGGGAGAATTGGTTCAAAAGACTTGCATGCTTGGCTTGAGATTCTTTTGCGTCTGATTCATGATGAAGTACCAACATTCTACATTTCTGGATAGATTCTATAAAGGGGAATGGGTTTAAATGGGTGTTTCAAGCATGTGAGAAATATAAGTAAACAAAAGAAAAGAAATATATAGATAATAGTAATACCTTTTAATGCATCATTCCTCTTGCGAAGGATCGCACAATCTAGAGAATCATTTTGAAGCTGATGATTCGCTTTATGAAGATTCTCACATTCCGCTTTCAAAGATTCCTGAGATTGGCGAAGCAATTCAACTTCTTTTTCCAAGGATTGACATGAAATAGAAATATCAGGATTGATGAAATTATTGAGCACTTCAAAAAATTCAGATTGCGAACGAACATTTGAAGACTTCGCAGTACTACTTAAGACCTCAGATAACATTTGGAAAGTTGAATAAATTCCATCTCGAGCTTCTTGAGAAAGAGGAGAAGAATTTGAAGGAATCAGAGCAAGTTGTAAATTACTTGGAGAAACAACACTCAAAGGACTAGTGGTAAAAATAGGTTTTTTGGGAGACGGAGTTGAGAAGGTATCTTGCGAAGGTTGATTTCGAAGAAGTGTTGATAAATTGACATTGGTGGGAGACTGAAAAATGGGTAATGGAGTAGAGGCAGGAGTTTGCGAAGAAGTATTTTCACGAGGGGGAGAGGGAAATTCTTCATCAACCTCAGGAAGGAAGTCATCGATTGAAATTGATGGTGTGGGTTTAATCATACGAGTTCTCTTGTTGGGGTTGGGTTTTTCACCGACCTACGAATCAAAAGGAAGATTAAAAACTGAGGCAACAATATATTGTTTAAAAAAGAAGACAAAGTATTTTAACTACCTTTTGATTCTCGGATTTTCTTCTTCGAAGATTAGGACTTTAGTTTCTAGTTGAAGGTTTCACTTGAGGGGTAGCTTTGCTGAAACAAATCAAAATCAAACAATAAATTGGATAGAAATAAAAGGGATAAACAAATGAAATATGCGAGAAATAAAAGAAAATTACCTTGGAGAACACATGATGGGATTAACAGGAAGAGAAAATGATAACCGAAAATGTGATAAGAAGATGAAGTTGCATAAGTAAAAAGAGAAGGTAAGAAAAATATAAGGAAGGGAATAAAAGGAGTTTATATAAGGGAATGGTTAAGAAAAGGACGGTTACAAAAGACGTGTCCAAATCCTAATAAAAATAATAAGTAACAGTTATGTTCTCACGATCATTACTTCTTCGCAGAAATGACATGAGAAGAGGCAAGATGTAGGTACCGAATATCGCAAGGTATTGGTTCACGAATGTTGTAACAAGTATAAAGGGAAGGTGTCACAAGATTATGCGATAATAGAATAAACACGGAAGAAGTGTGAAGGATTTAAGAAGATGAAATAGATTTGCGAATATAAGTTGCGATATTTCGCAGCTTACATACAGTTGTATAGATTTCCCTATAAATAGTAGTTCAAATGTAAAATTTGAGAGGTTCTTTTAGTGAGTGTTAGAAAATATCTTAGGAAAGAGAATAGAGAAAGTTGTAACTATTCTAGTTCTATTTAGATACTTCTTTGTAATCAATTGAGGGCATTAATAAGAAAATTGTCATTCATCATCAAGAACTTCTTAAGTTTTACAAATTCTACTGAGGGTGTAGTTGTAGGATATTCTGCAACTACAAATATTTCATAATTCGTATACTTCAAGAGTTGATACTTCTTATTTACTTCGAAAAGATATGGAACTTTACAAAAGAATAGAAGCAAGTACGTACTTTTCAAGTCCAATATTATTTCGCTCGTTCTGTCATCAGCAAAGATCAAAGACTACTACAACAATAGATTTTTTCTTAAAGATTGCTTTTCAAGCAATATTCAAGAAAAAAGAGGCAAGATGTAGGATCAGAATATCACCACAGCAATACTCTTGTGAAATTTATAACGACATTTTTGCGATCTCTTCAACAACACATTGCAAATATCGCAAATTAATGATGTAATAGACAATGATAGCATAAAACACGAGGTGAAGATTTTGCGGTTGTAGATAAATCTCGAGAGAACAATGCAGGAGCTCGAGAGAACAAGGCAGGATCTCGAGAGAATATGGTGAAAGCTTGTGAGAGTGTGGAAAGGGATCCTAAAATAGGGGAAGTGTGAGTTGTCATCCATTATGTAAACACCTATATAAAGAGGAGAGAAGCAAAGAGAAAAGGGGAGAGACAATTTTAGTAAGAGAAGGAGAGATATTTTTAGAGAGAAAATGTATTTTTCTTTATCATCATCTTCCCCAAAACTAGATCTAGAACTCCATTAATGGAGATTATCAATGTAAATCAAATGTAAATTTAAACAATCATAGTGAAGAATCATGGATGTAGATCAAATTGATCGAACCATGTAAAAATTTGTGTGTATATTTACAATTTTAGTATTTTAATCATCATTTTCATATCAAATAGGTTTAGATCAAGAAATTATTATCAAGATATTACAAGGGGTGTGTTGTGGGAATTCCTGTAACTACATCTTGAAAGTCAGATGAATCAATTCTAGACTTGTTTGGAAGTATGGTAAATCGGTTTCAAGTGAGCAAGCATGGAAAAGACTTGCAAGAGTAAGATGTCGTCACTCTTTGAACATGGTGCATTAATGCTTATTCTTTATTGTTCAAAGATATTCCTTAAAGGATAAGAAGGAAGTAAATCCCAAAATTGAATTAAATAAGTTAAGAATCTTTTTTATTAAGGTTTTTTAATTATATATGAAAAATAAGAATTAATAATGTGCATTTTCTAATTAAAGATTTTCCAAGGAGATTTCGATCGTTATTTTTGGACAGTGCATTCACAGGAATTATGAAAACCGAATTTGGGTAACTATGGAAAATATCTTGGGAATATTTTCGGTTATGGAAATTCCTTGGTGACCAAACTTCCTTGTCTGTAAACACTTTGAGTTTGTATTTCTAGCAAACTAATCCTTCGTAACAATAGACTTCCTCTTTTGTCTTTGTTACTAGTGAATCCGCCTATCGGAGATGAGAGTGATCTAATTAGGTGAAATCTCTTACGGCCGCTCAATTTAAAGTCTTCTTTGGGATTGAGAAGCTCTAGCGTGACCCATTGGTGGGAAACTAGATATTGCATTGTTATTTCAGTTTTCGATTGATTTGATTGACTAACGGTTATTGAATGTTTGATTGAACCTAGTTTGTTTATTCTTGAGAACCTTGTCTTCTGATATAAGGCTCACTCAAACTAGATCAAAGTGTTAGAGCACTGCTCGGTCAAACTCGCATGCGTTGCTATCTCAAGCATGTTTGTCAATCTTAGTGATCAAAACTATAAAGTCTTGATTTCTAGTCTACTATAACTAAGGTCTCGGACTAGGATAGAAAGTGAAGTTGAGCTCAAGAACTCCATGGAGATCATCATACAAGACAAAGGACTACTCAAGGAACCAGTGGATCTTCATCGACTAAAAGGTATGTGGAGACTTGAACTTATCTATCACTCAAAAGATTATCTACTTTATCTTCTATCTTGAGACAAAAGTCGTTTTACTATATAGACTAAGAATATGCACATGTGACATTTCGATCTGAGTATATCTTGCTTTTCTATTTCTATAAATGGGTGTTCGTAAATCTTTCGATTTATCCAAGTTCATCTTTGCCTAGTGGCGAAAGTCATGTTATGTTTCAATCACTTTCGAAATCGCTCTGACGAAAAATAGTTTATGAATAACAACTATATGACGCCCTCTGAGAATGTTTCAATGATTGAAATGAGAGTTTAGACTATATAACCATTGTGGGATATAAATATTGTTGTGGAAACACATATATGTATAAGTCCTTAGTACTTGAACCGAAGTTTGCGAACTTTGTTGATCAAGGGGAACCGGAACGTGAGCAGTCAACTCAGTCCGCGAACCCAGTCCGCGAACTGGCATAAGTTCTCGAACCCGAGAATATCTGCTGAAGTTGTAGCTCAGATGAAGTCCGTGAACTGACGGAAGTACTCAACCCGAGAAATTCTGCTGGAGTTTATTAACTTCAACCGGTTAGCTTGAGTTCGCAAATTTAGTCCGCGAACTCAAGAGGTTATGTCTGAAAATGTTGTTCGTGAACTTATCTTAAATTACTAAGGAATGCTTTTGCAAACCGTGGCTTTATAGTTCATGATATGATTCGAGTGAATCACATCATTTTTGATTCAGTTGTGTCTCTAGTAGTACATGAGATCTCATAGCAATTGAACAAACTCTCTAACTAGTTCATTTGAGTCATTTTGACTAGTTATGGTGAAGAACAATATGGTTGATATAAAATTTATCATTTGGATAACCATTTGGTTGACTATTATTGAACCAACTATTGTACACGTTTGGGTATGGTTACACAATCCCAAAACATCAAGTACATGTGTGTATGGTAAGATAAGTTTTCGATCTAACGGTTGAGAGATATTAGCTTGTATCTAATCAGGTTTTCATCTAACGGTGAATATTGAATTCTTTGTCAGTAAGCTAACGTTGATTGCAAACCCTGATTTCAAAGACTATATAATGGAGAACTCTAATGACTTAAAGACTTTATTGGGATTGTGAAGCCATATCGATAATACTTTTCTTGTAGTTGTGTGATATGATCTTGTTGTTTCTATCGTACGAGTACAATTATAATAATTGTCTTGAGATTTCTATCTGCGATAGGCAAGATAAAAGTAGTCAAAAATATTTTCGTCTCACTATTTGTGATTCCTAAGTAATATTCTTCGCTGCGTCGATTAAGTTTATTGTGAGGTGATTGATAAAACTGAGCTATTCTTCGGGAATATAAGTCTGGTTTTATCGATTGGTTCCTGTTCTCCTAGATTTATCAAAAGACATAACAAAACTTGTAGGTTTATTCGTGGGAGATGAATTTTTTATTACCTGTAGACTTTTCTGTGTGAGACAGATTTGTTTATTAAAGTCTTCGACTTTGGGTCGTAGCAACTCTTGGTTGTGGGTGAGATCAGCTAAGGGAATCAAGTTCGCAGTATCCTGCTGGGATCAAAGGCATAGGAGCATAACTGTACCTTGGATCACTGTGAGATTGGTTGGGGTTAAACTACAGTCCAAACCGAAGTTAATTTTGGGTAGGCTAGTGTCTGTAACGGCTTAATACAGTGTATGTGTATGTTTAATCTAGACTAGGTCCCGGGGTTTTTATGAATTTGCGGTTTCATCGTTAACAAAATTATGGTGTCTGTGTTATTTCTTTTCCACATTATATTTTGTTATATAATTGAAATAATACAGGTTGTGCATTGTTCAATCAATTAGAATATCCGACCTTATTGGTTGTTGATTTAAATTGATTGACACTTAGATATTGGTCTTTGGTACCATCCAAGTTATCTCTCTTTGATTAAGACTCGCGAATTATATTTGCTTCAGTAAATCAAATTGAGAGATTGAGATAATAACTCCTTGAGTATTTTTTATTGATTGAGTCTAGTTGATTCTCTAGAAAACAACTCGGAGTTTTCCATAAAGATTGTTAATCGAAATATTGGGTGAGGTTGTTAGACCCCCGCTTTTTCACAAAGATCAATGTTTCTACGGATCTAAGTCTTTCTAGATTCGTAAGATAGATTCATTGATTTTCCATTTTTAACAGACTCCGTTCTATGCGACAAATCAATAAGGAATCAAGTTTGTTCTTGCAGATTATTACTTTGAAGATTAAATCAAAGATTGAAGATTTTGAATATTTGAAGAAGAAGTTATTGTGAATCATTAATAAGATATACTAGATCTGCTCCTAAAGAGAACGTCTGTTCTGCTAGGATATTGGGTAAAAAATATCTATTGAGAACTTCGGTTCTGCAAGATATTATCAAATCAAGAATACTGCTGAAGCTGAGTAACTAGGATCTTAGTTTACTTAGTAGTGTCTACACGAAGTTGCAAGTTTACTTTTTGTAGCATCTTAATTCATTGAGTATTCAAATATGGACTAGGTCCCGGGGTTTTTCTACAAGCTTGTAGTTTTCCTCATTAACAAAATTCTGGTATGTGTGCTTTACTTTATTTCTGCGTTATAATTGTTTTTATATTATAATTAAAGTAATTACACTTGTACATTAACTAGGCACTTGATATTTATCTTATAAGGTTTCGGTTATCAAGTGAACACTTTGTAGTAGCATTGTCTCGATTCATATCCATAGACGATCACACAAAGTGTATAGGATTTCTCCACTTATCTGATATAATAATTCACGTGTTAAGCCAGTCCGGACTAACCCTATTTCAAGTGGACATTGTGTTGAAATATTCCTTGAGTGATTGTTTCTCCAAGAGGTTTATACATAGTGGGTCTTGTATAGGTTGTGATCAAAATAAAAGATTGTGGTGTATTTGGGTACCCTCGTATTTTCAATTGGTATCGGAGAAGGCAAACACGAAAAGATCTAACAATCTGTGTTTGGTGTGATCCAACCTATAAAGTTTTGAAATGATAATTGATTCAGTTAACGTACCTCCAGGGTTTGATGGCTCAAACTATCTATGGTGGAAAATGGCTATGCAGCATTTCTTCAAGCTCATTACTTTAACACTTGGGTTTTAGTTAATGATGAGTATATACACCCAAAAGTACTGGTTGACAACTCAACCACTGAGTTTAAACTAAAGGAATTGAAAGAATTCAATAATGAAGGTAAATTCTTATGGATTAAATGCCATTATACATGTTGTAACTCGAGATCTCCATCATCATGTAACCAAGTGTAAAACATCAAACGAGGCTTGGGATATTCTTAATATCATATTTGAAGGGAATGCCTCTGAAAAAGAAGCAAGGCTTTTAACCCTATCTTCTAAATAAATCTTTGTATGGATAAAGACGATACCTTTGATGAGTTTGAGGAAAAACTTTCTGAAATAGTGAATGCCTCTTATGCTTTAGGAAAAACTATTTCAGATAAAGATATTTGTGTGTAAAATTCTAAGGTCTTTACCACCAAGATATGAATCTAAAAAGCATGCCATCATGGAAGCTAATGATCTTTCCGCACTATCTAGAAGCGCTCTAGTTGGTAAATTAAATATCTATGACCTTGAATATCAATTCAAGAATGAAGTGGGTATTACCCTTAAAGCTGTAACTAAGACTTGTTCTTCAGATACAAAAACTGAGAATTGCAGTGTTGACATAACTGCACGAGAATTTAGAAAGTTATTAAGACAAAAGAAAAGGAATTCTTCTCCTTCTCAAAAAAACACCAAAGCGTGTAGAGAATAAAGAACAAAATAATTCTGATATATCTAATTGTTCCGAGGTTCAAGAGAACAAAGCTTTCCATGTAACTGTTAAATGCACATCTGGAAAGGATATTGAAGTAACTTTAGAGTAAAAAACACCTGAATGTGATAAACTCTGCAAAGAGAATGAAAATCTCAAAAGGGAACTCGATATTCTTTATAAGGATATAGAATGTGTAAGTAATGGTGAGACTTATCTTGAAGTATCATAAAAATACATAAAACAAAAAAGTGATGATCGAGAAGCTCCAGAGCCAAAGGGACTCGACTATTATCTTCGTGAAGAGAATGGAAGATTGAAAAAGGAACTTGATGATCTGTATGAGGATATAAAGATTATCAACAATGAGCAAGATTATCTTGGAGCCATGATATTTTACAGAGAGAAAATTGAAGAAAGTCATGATCGAGAAAGAAAACTATATATAGAATTGGAAAACATAAAAAACATTGAGGTAAGTAATTCTACCGAATCTGAAATTTCTTTATATTATAAAGTTCAAATTGAGAAAGTTAAGGTTGATCTAGATGATTCTCTTGAATAAATAAAAATATTGGAGAAAAAGAATATGAATCTGAAAACAGACTTGAAAAAGTTCGATAGTAGCACAAAACAACTTGACTCAATGTTGAAGTCGAATAGAGTTCCTCGTGACACTCGAGGATTGGGCTACAAAGGTAAACAAACTTTGAGTGCAAAACAGGAGACAAAGTTTGTAAAGCCTAAAGACTCTACTGAAGAAATTGCTTCAAAAGTTGTCACAAAAGATTGCTCTTCCATAAAAGAAAAATCTCTAGAACCTTCATCTTCAGCAAAAGATGGAAAACAAAAATTTCGTCAAACTCCAATGAAAGATATTCAGCATCAAGGTAACACTAAACCCCATGGTTCGTATGTGACTAAGCATTGGTCTTATTGTGGAAGTAAAGGACATTTGGAAAGAGGACGTAGATTCCGTAAAAGGTATGAAAAAGCCATAGATGCACATGTTTCCTCAAAATTGGCTGAACTCAATAATGCTAAATCAGGTCATGATTGTCCTAAAAATGAACAAAAGAATTATTGTAATGATAGTTCAAAGTTTGCTTATCAGGCTTCTACGAAGTTTTCTCAGAATCGCTCAAACTACAAAAGGAGAGATAACTTTATAAAGACTATATCTGATGTTCCAAATTGGAGAAAGGCTAACTCTCAGAGTTTTCAACATTTCAGTTACCCTAATATTTCCTCAAGAGATTCATCTTGGATTTCAGGAAGAAATAATAGGAAGAACAAAGTTACTTCAGCAAAACCCATTTCTAAATGGATTCCAAAGTATTCTCTAAAGACAACCAGGATGATATCAAAAGATAATCACAATGATGACACTCGAATGATAAGTTTCAATACTTATGACATTCAGAATATTGTGCTAAACGTTCTTGAACAAATGAATGTATCTCCGTGTTGTCATCGGTATATGAGATAGGTCTCATAATCGGTTACCTTTTTATGATTTTGTGGCTTTTGATTTAGTGGATTTCATATCTAACTTGTTTGGTTGCTTAATCAAATAATCATAAAAGGATGATGAAAATTAATCCAATATGTTTCATTTGTTGTTATCCTGTCTTTGCGAAAGGATGAGAAAAACAATGAGGAAATCAAGTGGATGCGAAATTGAGGTAACAATCTTGTTAGTTAATTGTTTTCATGTTTAAGAAAAGCCTATTTTTATTTGATATATATAATTCTTTTGCTTAAACAAAATTGTCGGTACAATTGAAGTGTTTATTCCATTATGTATGTGTGGATGTTTATGTGTTTCAATTATTTCCGGTTAAGTAAAACTTTTGTTATCTTGCTTTGTTGTGTGATATCAATAGTTTAGGATTACAAAATTTGGTGCAATTGCAGTGTTTTAATGTCTATGTTAATTCAATTGCTTCCAGTTAAGTAAAACAATTGTTATTTTGCTTTATTGTGTAGTATCAATTGTTTAGGCTTACAAAATTTCGGTGCAATAGTGAAACTTTGATATATATTTGTTGTTTCAATTACTTCCGGTTGAGGTGAATAATTATGCAAGTTGATATATTGATTTGTATGAATTATTTATGGCTTAACGAATGAATATGTTAACGGGATGAGTTTTTTAGTCCAATTCGATTCCGGATAAGATAAACTAAGTTAATTCTGATCTTAGTTAGACTTATCAAAGTGGAGCTTTCGGTTATTCAAGTCTAGCCTAGTTAACTAACCTAATATTTGGCTTGTTTAAAATCTAAAGGTCTAAGTTATATGGATAATTAGAACCTGATGAGAAAAATGGAGTTTATCTTTGTTTTGGTCTTATCGAATGAAGCAGTTGTATTTATACAATCGGTTTAGCAAAGGAACTAAGTTACTTAGTTGATTTTTGGTTTACTAAACTAGTTGGGAAAATTTCTTCGGGAAATTATTTCCATGATGACATATCAAAACATAATTAATTTGTAGTTTCGGTTTTGATATTGGTTATCAAAAATAGTATGTAGGATCCTTTTCGTGTTGTCCTTTATTTTTTCGCTTCTTTGTCATTTTTGTGACAAAAAAGAAGGAGAAATATATGGAGTAAACAGGTGATGCTAGTATCAATTTTATATTGATTGGTGTCACTAGGGAAGAGGACAATGGTGCTTGAACGTTTATCTAACGAAAGAGGAAAAGCACAGACTAAAGGGGAGTAACATATCATATGATTGGTATAACAAAGACATGTGGATTGAAAATCTACCTATCTTACCTTAGGGGGAGTAGTATAGATTTGTTATTATAATGTCAACATCGGCATTTATGGTTTGAATATCTCCAGGTTGTTGTGATGTTAAAATGTGAATGTAACGTATGTAGAATGAGTTATTTTTGTAATTTGTTTCTCCATATGTAATAGAGTTTTGTCACTAAATTGACAAAGGGGGAGATTGTTAGAGAACTGCTCGGTTGAACCCACCAAGTGTTGGTATGTCAAGAATGGTTGTCATATTTAGTTCCAAAACTCGAGTCGCTATTATGTAAACTACAGTAAACTTCGATAGGATATCTAGAAATGAAATAAGTATTGTGCCCCAATTACTCACAAAGATATGAAGATGGATTGAAGACAATGAAGACATCTTCCTTCAGCTTGAGGTTAGTAACTATGACTTGACTTGTTCCATATCTATATTGTGTCTTTCAAATCTTTTATATTGAAAACATAACATGCGAAGTTATATTATTATGATCAAAGAGTTAAGGAATATAATATGAGGTTTATTGCTTAACCATTAAACTTTGTATATAAGACATCGCCATATTCTTTTGAATGCTATTGTGATTATGTATGGGTATGAGGTGAGGATTTCATCCTAGGGAACAATGTTTACATGTGTTATAAGGAAGCAAGTTCATGATATGTGTTGTGAACCGAAAAGGAAATCGCCAGGCGTTATTGGGATTGTTCTTCATTGCATATCTTAAGAACGACCACTATGTGTGATTAGTATAACCGCTCATGACTTGTTTATGTTCTTGGTAAAACTATTCACATGAGGCCTGACTTATGTATTGGTATGAATTTTATTAGTGAAACCGAACTTAAGTAATAACCTGGGGTATGATCGGGTTGTGAGTGTATGAACTTATTACTGGTAGAAGTGGAATCGTTCTTAGTAAGAGGGGAAGTACATCACAAAGGGAACCGATCCTTATATGAGGTGCAACAAGGTTTATGGAAGAAAGGGGAACTGATCCTGTGAACATGTGCAACACGTTTTTGGGAAGGGGGAACCGATCCTATGGACATGTGCAGTGCATAAAAGTTAGATACCAATTATATGTGGGGAACCGATCGTAGTACCTAGTCAGCCGTATCTTTGGTAAGCTAGTGTAACTATGCACAGTACTCACATGGAGGTAGAACCGAAACTTGTTTTGGTAGAACCGTAAACCCATGAGTTGCGATTGAGTGTTACTTGATCAATCACATAGTTCTTAAAAGTCAGATGAATCAATTCTAAACTTGTTTGGAAATGTGGTAAATCGGTTTCAAGTGAGAAAGCATGGAAAAGACTTGCAAGAGTAAGATGCCGTCACTCTTTGAACACGGTGAATTAATCCTTATTCTTTATTGTTCAAAGATATTCCTTAAAGGATAAGAAGGAAGTAAATCCCAAGATCGAATTAAATAAGTTAAGAATCTTTTTTATTAAGGGATTTTAATTATATATGGAAAATAAGAATTAGTAATGTGCATTTGCTAATTGAAGATTTTCCAAGTAGATTTCGATCGTTATTTTTGGACAGTGCATTTACAGGAATTATGAAAACTGAATTTGGGTAAATATAGAAAATATCTTGAGAATATTTTCGGTTTTGAAAATTCCTTGGTGTCTATAAATACTTTGAGTTTGCATTTCTAGCAAACTAATATTTCGTAATAATAGACTTCCTCTTTTATTTTTGTTACTGGTGAAGCCGCCTATCAGAGAGGAGAGTAATCTAATTAGGCGAAATTTCTTACGTCCGCTCAATTTAAAGTCTTCGTTGGGATTGAGAATCTCTAGAGCGACCCGTTGGTGGGAAACTAGATATTGCATTGTTATTTCAGTTTTCGATAGATTTGATTGACTAACTGTTGTTGAATCTTTGATTGCACCTAGTTTGTTTATTCTTTAAAACCTTATATTCTGATATAAGGCTCACTCAAACTAGATCAACGATCAACATTTCTACGGATATAAGTATTTCTAGATCCGTAAGATAGATTCATTGATTTGCCATTGTTAACAGACTCTGTTCTGTGCGACAAATCAATAAGGAATCAAGTTTGTTTTTGCAGATTGTTACTTTGAAGATTAAATGGAAGATTGAAGATTTTGAAGATTTGAAGAAGAAGTTGTTGTGAATCATTAAGAAGATATACTAGATCTACTCCTAAAGAGAACGTCTGTTCTGCTAGGATATTGGGTAACAAATATCTATTGAGAACTTCGGTTCTGCTAGATACTATCAAATCAAGATTACTGCTGAAGTTGAGTAACTAGGATCTTAGTTTACTTAGTAGTGTCTACATGAAGTTGCATGTTTACTTTTTGTAGCATCTTAATTCATTGAGTATTCAAATCTGTATTAGGTCCCGGGGTTTTTCTACAAGCTTGTAGTTTTCCTCGTTAACAAAATTCTGGTGTGTGTGCTTTACTTTATTTTCGCATTATAATTGTTTTTATATTATAATTAAAGTAATTACACTCGTGCGTTAACTAGGCACTTGATATTTATCTTATAAGGTTTCGTTTATCAAGTGAACACTTTATAATACCATTGTCTCGATTCATATCCATAGACGATCACAAAAAGTGTATTGGATTTCTCCACTTATCTGATATAGTAAATCACGTGTTAGGCCAGTTCGGACTAACCCTATTTCAAGTGGACATTGTGTTGAAATATTCCTTGAGTGATTGTTGCTCCAAGAGGTTTATACACAGTGGGTCTTGTATAGGTTGTGATCAAAATAAAATATTATGGTGTATTTGGGTACCCTCGTCTTTTCACATTGTTTCATTGAAATATTCTTCCTAAGTCTGAGAACGTGATTTGCTCAGACACGAAGAAATACTTGTTGTATAAAGCGGTGACCATTTCACACCAGTTGGTTGTTTGGTACGATGTTGTTGTACTAGGTATACGCTCTTCCGATAAGAGAATTTTAAAATTCTTTTAAGCGGAGGACATGATTATATTCGTGTTCTCCCAAGGATTCCAGAAAGAGAGAGATGTGTTCACGAGCGATACCAGTACCATCACATAGGGAAAACTGAGGAGAGAAGTATCCACTCGGGAGAGGAACTCTTTGCACATCATGAGGATACAAAGGTTGGGACTGTGCATGTCAACCAGGTTTTTTTTCCCTTGATTTTGGAGGAGACGTTCCAGATCCTCATGTGTGATGTAGTTGGACGGATGATTCCTTTCTCGTGAGCATTCAGGAGAAACAAGAACTTCCTCATCTATAAAATCACATCATGTTAAAGTGATTTCCCTAGGAGTGTTAAAAGTACTCCTTATTTTCTTCATGGGTTGACGCGACTCTTGTGGAAGTCATTCCATTAGCGTCTTGAGGAAAGTGAGTACCTCTTTCTGAGTTGTAACCATGTCCATCTGAGCATTCGCAAGAACTTCTTATCTTTTCATCAAATCAACAATGGTGATATGGGGTTGGATTCCTATGGCTCATTTAGTCTCTCGTCCCGATGAAGAAATGGTGGCAGCCTTGGTGACGATTGGAGGTGTAAAGAAGAAGAAACATTATGAGTAGCAGCGACTCTGGATCTGGTAATAGGAGGTGTCACGTAGGAGGGGATGCTTTTGATGTTACTGGTGTTGGTGCTAGAGGATGTAAAACTATGCGATATGTTGACTGTGCTGGCAGGTAGTACATTAGTGTTAACGACAGGGATATTGGAACCAGGAGTGTTATCAGCGCCCGTAGCATCATGATTGGTAACTGACCCAGACCTAAGATCTACCATCTTGAATTTGACAAAAATTGAAATGAAATTGGAAATTGATCTTGTAGCCGAGAGATTAATCTGCCACTGTAGTCTCCAGTTGTTTTGGGGTAAAAACTGATTCTGCTATTTTCGGTAAATTTGGGTGTGTTGATGAGAAACGAATTCAAACCCTAAAAAAATGTACTGCACATGAGTACTTTTGTATTTGAGATATCAATTTGTAAGACCCTGGCCTAAAACAAGAAATGGTTGTTCCAGATTCAATTCAGTCACAAAGTGAAAGAGAAGGGTCGATCTTATGGAGGAAAGCAGAGAAGGTGTTTGAGATCAGACTGTTAAAATACGAAGGTGTGGTTGTTTTATGACTTGTATCAGAATGTTGAACTGGCTTGCATAACGTAAGATATCAGTTCTTGGGGTTTTCTGGATACTTGTGTTGATAACACTTGTGTTGTTGTTGAAATAGGTTGAAAACCTATTTATACAAGTCATTGAGCGCATCCTGATCTCGTAGGAAGTGGAGGCAGTTAAGTAGTGGATAAGTGGGGTTGTGAGAAAGGTGGTGATCATCACTGTTAGATAATAGCTCGGTTGAACCCACCAAGCGTTGGTACGTCAAGTTTGGTTGTCATATTTTAGTGAAACAAAACTCATTTAAAGAGTCGCTTGATTATATACTAGAGTCAACTTTGTATAGGTCAGCTTTAAAGTATTAGGATATGAGACATTACAAGTATTACGTGAAAACTTTAAGAATGTGAAGAAGTACAGAGCTACAACGACAACATAATCCTTCCACTTGAGGTTAGTAATATTTGACTTGAACTGTTTCATTCCCTAACGTATCTTTCAAGTCGTGAATATTGAAAACAAAATTGTGAAGCTATGAATGATTATACTCTAGTTAGACCTAGTATTAAGGAATACAATATGAAGTATAACGCTTATCTTTTGAAATTCGTATATAAGACATCGACATAATCTTTTGAATGCTATTGTGATTATGTATGGGTATGAGGTGAAGATTTCATCCTAGTATTGATGGTGGTTTTTAGCTTAGGTTTAAAATAGTAAAACATTAAACCCTAGCAGACATTAATGTCACAACATTTGAAGCAACAAGCATTGACTAGGCACATTTACTGAAATCTTTAATGTGTCTCTAAAATAATTACCCGGGTATATTTTTCAAATTATGGTTATGACGAGCCAAACCCTAATTCCCACGTATGCTAATGGAAAATTATTCCAGCCACACCGACCGCGCCAAGGCATTCCAACCATGATAGCCGCACCTCTGCGCCAATGGAAAATCATGCAAGCCACACCGACCGCGCTAAGGCATGCCAACCATGCTAGCCACACCTCTATGCCAATGGAAAATCATGCCAGCCACACCGACCGCGCCAAGGCATGCCAACCATGCTAGCCGCACCTCTGTGCCAATGGAAAATCATGCCAGCCACACCGACCGCGCCAAGTCATGCCAACCATGCTAGCCGCACCCATGTGCCAATGGCAAATTAATCATTCCATCCACACCGACCGCGCCAAGGCATGGCAACCATGCTAGACGCACGTCCGATACAATGTCAAATCATGTCTGCCACACCGACCATTCCAAGGCATGCCAACCAATAAACAATTGGTGAACACAACGGGAGGATTGATCTATCGGTTACAATGTCAATTTTCGACTGTCAATCTCGTTCTTCGACCCAGACGTCAAGATGGTAGAGGAAGGCGACTCAATCCGACTCAGTTACTCGATGACTCGACTATCAGTCATGAGACGACAAGGGATGGCCGGGGACTTCCCAGGGGTTAGAAGCAAAACGATCCTCCCAGGGATTAATGGCTCGGTTATTAGACAACTCAGTAACGACTCAGAACACTGAGGACTTCCCTTGGCCATGTTTTTCGTAAAACTTGGTCATATGCCCGAAAAGTTTATTTTTCATCAAAAGACCTGAGAAACCGAGTAAGTCTTATTTAGACAAAATACGATGGATTGCTTTTTCAAGTTTTGATAAAACCTATAACCATGTTTCATACCATGTCATCTACCAACATGCGGTTCCATGGTTTACCTGGGACGTCTATGTCACTTTCATTGATAGCCAAAGACAGTTCAATTCTAAATATTTCATTCAAAAAAAGGGTATAACCCAAAACCGTCAAGGTAGTATTTATCTATTAACCCGAGAAAACCAGAAAAAATCAAAAACCAAAAACCAGGAGCCTCATTTTCCTTTCAAAAAAAAAACCTAAAGATAAGAAGTCCAAAAGACAGATATATATTCAAGGAAAGTTTTCCAACAACGGATTGCTTCTCTTGGAAAAGGCCTCCTTTGTTATCTGGAGAGCCTCCCTTTTTAATTTCAATTGCCGGCATAATTTATTGAATTCCTCTTCCTGCTTCTTCACCATGTCTGCGGATGGACCTTCGAATATTTCGACCAGTAACCTTTCAACATCAGAGAGACCTTCAATAAACCAAGAAAAATTAAATTCAAAGCCCATGCACATGTCACGATGGAACTTCCATCTCGAGATTACATCCTTAGAAACTGTATGACTAGTCACGTTGCACATCTCATCAATCGAAGACAAGGATTCCTCCACACCATTGACCAACGCATGTCAACTAGTGATCTTCTTAGTCGTAGAAATGTGACCGTAGCTTTCCCAAATCTTGGTGTACAATGTCGCATGTTTAGCTGGCATGCTAAATCCACCAATCAACACATGACCTGGGAAAGGGGCTGGATACGGAGGATTGAAGGTGGCACCTGCAATTGAATCATCAACTGGCAGGAGATTCCTAACTACGATTTCACCCCCCGAAGTGCTCTCCTCCACCTGAGTCACGGCGACGCCCTCGGGACGATGAATCTCCATGTACAAATCGCTAGATGGTGCAGTTTCCATAGTAGGAAGTACGGTTACATCTTCTCTCTAAATGGTTTCCTCCTAAAAATAAAGATTTGGTTTACTATAAAGAAAAAAAAAAGGGAAATGAAGAAAACGTGGGGAAGACTCACTGATTCACTTTTAGACTGACTAGAGGAAGACTCAGCACTGTTGTCATAAGAACTACTCTCACCATCACTAGACTCAGAACTTTCATCCTTCTCGGATTATTCATCACTATGGATAGGCTCGACAACGCTACTCTCTATCTCGAGAAATGATACTTTTTTACTGCTCGCAAGTTTGGAAAATGCGTTCGTACTACTGAGACCATGGACGGAATACAAGAGTGCATTATCAGAAAAGAAACAAAGATATAGACGTTCCAAGCTGAAGTCAAGAGGAGAGCCATACGTACCCTCATATTGGATGAACTAAACGTCGGTAAATCTGTGGAGTCTGACCGGAAACCTCATGCACGATTTTTAGACCATCGCTCCTTCACCTGGGGACTTTCCTCTTTTAGACCGACATATTTTCTTTTAATTGAAGAAATATCCCTCAACAACGGATGCTTTGCTAAAACATCGACGGAAGGCCTACCACGGGTATTCTCCACCAAGGATTTCACAAATTCCTGGATGACAAGGAATTCATCCTGCCAAAATGTGTTATATTTGTAAGTCTTTGATGGGTTCCATTCCGCGAGAAAAGGCAGGATTTTACCCGACACAAGAGCACTAGCATCGAGAACAGTCGACAACGGAATTTCTTGAACACCCGGCTGACAAACAAGTGGGACCCCTTGGTCAAAACCCATATGTCGAGCAGCTCTATCAAAATTATAGGAAATTGCTTTGCAAGATCCTCGGAAAAAATATGGCATGTAACCAGGCATGCAGCTAACCATGAACACCATCTCTCCAATGCTCAGGACCTCATCATCAGAAGACAAATACATGTTCGAGGCGGGAGCAAAGGTACTAACCTGAGTTATGGACGTATGCACCGGAGCCCATGGACGAAAATTAACCGCATACGAGTTGTCAAGAAACCTAATCAGTTTCGGACCAGTTTTTCGGCGCCTATTCGACAAACGCATTATCCTGGAGCCACCCCAAGACCCGAGAAGTATGCCCAATGGTTTCGGGGCATACTTCTCGAAATGCTCCCACAACCATGCCTGGAGAAAAGTGGCATGAACATACGAATCCATATTCATATCGCCGTTTGAGGCATGCATGACTGAAACCAGCTGATCCATGTGTGCGTACAGAGAACCAAGAAACAAACCACCGATAGGGAGAACGACGCCCTTTGCCAATTTTATGGAAAACTTGATAAGTTCTTGCCTTATCTCTTTCTTTCCCGATCAGTCGTCAAAGATATCCCTGGATAGCCAAAGATCCAAGAACGCTGCGACATGAAGTACGCTATTTTTTTGGTCCGACTCCAACTCATCAGGAAACCACTGAGACACTCACCAGTCATAAAAGCACTTCATCTCGTTTTTACTTCGAACGAATCCATTTTACTTCGCAACCAGGGTGGCGCACATTTCTTCTTCATCTGCAGACAGACTTACATCGAGGTTTCCAATTACAGGAATATTCAACAACACATCCACGCTCTCCAAAGAAATAGTCATTTCGCCCCACCTGCCGTTTGGGTGTCTGGACACCATCTGGAAATGAAAGCAACCAAGCCTGGAATGTATTTACTAATTTGAAGTACTGCGGAAGCCATAATAGCATCAACAATATGCGCCCTGGTCAAATTGGTCTTTACAGGCTCCTGGTCCATCATGAATCGCACCCATTTCTCATAGGAACGCAACAGACTTGCAGGGATTTTAAAGTCGATAGGAGAGGCATGATATTCTTTCCTCTGGAGGAAAAACATTATTACGCCTCCTGGATGAACCGATCGATTCCCTCATTCACTCTTCGAACCGCTCAAGAGGATCGGTATGTATTGGGGATGGTTTCTCCTAACCGTGGCCGATGCCGTGAAGAGCTCATCATCTATGTTTGTCTTGGAATTACTCACATCCTTCGGTACCACTGTAGGGACAGAATATCGCAAGATATTGGATTACGAACATAGTAGCAAGTACAAGAGAAAAGTGTTACAAGATAATACGATGATAGAAGAAGCACGGGAGAAGTGTGAAGGGTTTGCGAATATGAAATAAACTTGCGAATAGAAGTCGCGATACTTAGCAATCTATATACAGTTGTACAGATTTCACTATAAATAGTAGATCAAATGTTAAATTTGGGAGGTTATTTTAGTGAGTGTTAGAACAAGTCTTAGGAGAGAGAACAGAGAAAGTTTTAACTGTTCTAAGTTCCATTAACATATTTCTTTGTAATCGGTTGAGAATATTAATCAGTAAATGGTCATTTTTCATCAAGAACTTCTTAAAGTTTTATGAATTCTACTGAGGGTGTAGTTGTAAGATTTCCTGCAACTATATAATTGGCGCTAGAAGGATGGGAGGGGTGAAGATTGTTATAGAAGAAATTTGAAGGAGTTTTGGAAATTTGAAAGATCAGACAAAGCCAGTAGATGAAGATTGCAAAGGAAAAGAATGTAACATGATCATAAAGATGTTCTGAAAGTATGCTCTATAAGAAATATTGAAGAAGTTTGTGAAGAAACAAAGAGATAATTAAAGAATTTTGCATCATATAAATGGCTAGAAGAAGAAATATATCAGAACCATTGACTGCAGTAAGAAGAAGTGTAAGACTCGCAAGTGGAGAAGCAAACGTAACAGGAGAACCTAGTAGGGGAAGGAGCAATCGAAGAAATCAAACTCAACAAATAGTAACACAAGGAAGAGTAATAGATCATTATCGAGTGAGTGTACACACTTGGAGAACCGATACACCATTAGAAGCATATGGAGAACCGAAAATCAGAGAAAATGGGAGATTGATGGGAGGAACAATTCATGAAAGAGATATGGAGGCATTAGAAACATTGAGACAAGGAATTCAAGAAGAACGAAGGTTTGAAACTGAAGAACGTGCAAATTTAACAAGACAGAATCAAGAATTGAGGAGGGAAAATGAGATGTTACAAAGGAGGAGATCTCAAAGTGCTGCGAGATCAAGTGTCAGACCAGAGAGAGAAGAAGGAAATTCGCCAACAATCAATAGTGAAAGTACTATGCAAGGACAAACACAGAATCCGGTTGAAAGAAATCGAGAGAATCGCTTCATTTTAGTACTGAACAACGAACAAAACGTGGAAAATTTACGAACAAAACCATTACCTAGGGAAAATAACCAGAATGACGAAGAAAACCGAGAGGAAGAGCAGCAACTTGTGGAAGAAATTGAGAGACAACGTATGGAACGAACGCATTTAACTCGAGAACGAGAAAGATTGCGAATGGAGATTGAAGAATTAGAACTGCAACAAGCAATGCATCAAAAAAATTACGATGATGGAGTAAGAAGACATGAACAGGCTCGTAACAATCAAAATCTTGAGTATGGTAGAATTCAGAGGAGAGTTGGAAATCAACGAATAGAAATAGTAAGGAATGAACCAAATTTTCAAATCAGAATTCAGGAAAATCAGGGAGAGGTAAATCGCAGAAGGAGGACAAATGAAGAAGAGGAAATTCCAAATATTCACATGAGAAGGATGAGGAGAACATATATGGAAGAACAAGAATTTCAAGATGCTCTGCAACAAAATAATTGTGACAATATGGAAAGAAGATATTTGCAAAATTGTACAAATGGAAACATTAATGAAGAGTATGATAGAATGCGAAGGATCGCAAGAGAAGAAATGCAAGGACGAAGAAGAAGAGAGGATGCGTTGAAGAGACCAATGGATGAGAATTCCGAGGCAAATGAACGGATCTTTCGAGAATTAGAGGAAATGAGAGGAATTTTAAACAATAGAGGAGGAGGATATAGAAGGCAATTAGATGAAGCAATAGAAGAAGCTGCGAGGACTCCTTTTTCTAGAGAAGTGCAATTGAGAGGGATTCCCCCAAACTGAAATCTGCCTACATTAACCAGCATCTTTGACGGGACTTCATGTGCTATTCAACACATTAAAGCGTATATAAGATGCATGTTACAATGGGAGAATAAAGATGTTGTATTATGCAAATACTTCGCATCAAGCTTAACAGGAGAAGCTCTAAAATGGTTTGAAGGACTTCCAAAGAACACTATTACATCATTTAATCATCTACAAGCAACTTTCTTAGGAGCATATATCACAAATCATTCCTCGCGACTTGGTATTGAAGATGTGTTTGGTTTAAAACAAAGAATTGGCGAAAGTTTGAAGCATTTGGTAAGAAGATGGAAAACTATGTGCAGTGATATGGCAGGGCGTGTGGACGAGAGGTACCTGATTTTGTCTTTCGTAAATGCGATGTTCGCAACTGAACAATTATATGTTCAAATCTTCAGAAGAAAGAATTCCATTATGATGACAGAGTTGCGAGAATTGCAAGAGGAGTACATTACATTAGAGGAAAAGCAAAACAATATGGAGTCATATCCAGTGACAAACACCAACAATCAAGATACAGGAGCAAACTTACTTCCTAAAATAGTCAATGTTGTAGCAGTTACCTCGCAGACACCCTCGCAAACATCTTCGCAGATGTCAGAAGAGAAGAAAATTGACAATGGTCAATCAAAAATGGTAGCAATGAGTAGCAAGGATCAAGAAGAGTATGATAGAGAAAGGAATTTCTATAGCCGAGGAGGAAATAACCAGATCCCAAGATTAGATCAGCAACAGGAAAATTATGGAGGACAAAAGAAGAACTATTTTGGACAAGGGAATCATAGACAAAACTATAACAATGGTCAGGGAGGTCAAAGAATGATAAGAGAAGAAATAAAGATGCCACCTTTGAATACAAGTGTAGAAAAGATATGGCAAGCAATCATCTTGATGGAGAATATACCAACGCCATGGAATATGGGAAAGGAACCACCAATGGGTCCAAGAAGTCATGAATTTTGCTTGTACCATCACTTTCATGGACATTCTACAAATAATTGCAATAATATCAAAAGGATTATATTGCGAATGATTGATCAAGGTAAACTGGACCACTTTTTACTCAAGCAAACACAGTCGCAACAATTACCACAAGCTCCAGTGATAACTCGCATGGTGAACACAATACAAGAAAAGGGAAAGGAAACCTTACACATAGAAGTGGGACCAAAAGCAAGGAATATTTTTTTTCAATTCTATTGTTCACTCATATAAATATGTAGAAGATTTTCATGATAATGTGTTAAGCAGGGTATATGCGAGAGATGGTGAAGGAAGGGAAATAATGAACATCGCAAAAATTTCACGACTTGAAGGTTGGCAGAAGCGTGAAATTTCTTTTGAAGCCACAGAAATTCCAGAGGGTTGCAAAATACATGATAATCCATTGGTAGTGAGATTAGAAATTTGTTTGAATATGGAAGAAAGCGAAGATGATACAGATGAGGAATCATTTGGTCTTCATAGAATCTTAATTGATACGGGAAGTTCTGTGAATATTCTCTTCTATCCTGCTTACAAAACCATGGGGGGAAAATACACAGATCTAATACCTTCTACCTAAAGGATTTATGGCTTTAATGGAACTGCTAATAAACCTAAAGGAGAAGTAAGCATGCGAATTCCCTTAAGTGGAATGCGAACTGAAATTCTATTTTGTGTTGTTGATGTCGAATCACCATATAATGCTTTGATAGGGAGACCTTGGATTCATGGGATTATAGGCGTATCTTCAACTCTTCATCAATGCATAAAATTTCCTCATCCAAAGGGTATTGGAGTTATCAAGGGTGATTGGGCAGAAGGGAAGAAATGTTACGATACAGAAGTAGAAGTTTGCGAAGGAAAAGCTGTTGAAAAGGAAAGTTGGAGAAAAAGAGCAAAGGCTGCGCAAAGAAGCGAAAATTTAATGGCTGAGGACTAAGGCATGAAGGAATAAAGTTACAATGTTAAGCATACAAGAAATTTACGATGATAGAAAAGGGATATGGTTTGCGAAGAAAAGAGAATGAAGAAAAAAGGTAATGAAACAAAAAGGTAATCAGTATATTTGTTCGCAACGTATAACAAAATGTATTTTGAAAAAAAAATAAAAATGAAATGAGGTATTTCGCAACATGAAATATTTGCGATGAGTTTTTACGAATAAAAAAGATTTATTGCGATCAGCTTTCATTAAAGAAAGACGCAAAAATTTATTTGCGATCAGCTTTCATAAAAGAAAAACGCAAACTGTGATCAGCTTTCAAAAAAGAAAGAAAGCCAAAGAAATTTTACACAAGAAAACCTTTGTGGCGTACACCCTAGTTCGCGAAGAAACATTTCGCAAGAGGAAAAGTCCTAAAGTACGTCATTTAAGGGGGTACCTATAAGCATGGCTCAGGGAAAATGGAACACCACCACGGAACCTGAGTACATGGACATTACGGGGTACATAACCCAAAAGCGGAGTACCTATCCGGGTAAGACACCTTGGATTCTCAACCTAATCTTGCGATGTAACATGATTTAGGTTGGGCAACTAAGGCATACTTTCTTTCCCAAGAAGTGCAGAAAACTATCAAGGCGCCTAGGTACACGGTTGAGTCAAGAGTGCCGGATGGGTTTGAAGCACATCTGCCATTCTTGAAAAGTCTTGTCAAATGATGTACTTGGCCCAAAGATACCCCATAGGGTGAAACCTCGTAACTATAAGCCCTATAGGCAAAAAGGATAAGAGGTTGAGAACAAAAGCTGGTTGTTTGTAGAACCGGATGGGAAGATCTAACCTTTTATGGTCGATGTACGCTTCCTTGAAGGGGCAACCAAGGGGAAGATAAAGGGCAACACCCTCCATTAGGGAGATGATACGTGCTATAAGACGCAAATGTCACGAGGCTTTTTGTTCGCAAGAACATAAAGGCTTGTCATATTTGTGCAACAATCATATTTCTGCGAGTTAAAATATATATATATATATACTCGCAGAATTAAATACAAAGAAGTTAAGATGAGATCAATGGGTTATTACATGAAAGTGTGATAACGTCCTGCGATTTCATCGCAAGACGATAATGTCACAAGGCTGTATATTCACAAGTATATTCAGACTTGTCATATTATCGCAAACACAAAAA
Source organism: Papaver bracteatum (assembly GCA_023529315.1). Lineage (NCBI taxonomy): Eukaryota > Viridiplantae > Streptophyta > Magnoliopsida > Ranunculales > Papaveraceae > Papaver > Papaver bracteatum. Next base: position 62,801 of record JAJJWX010004502.1, read on the forward strand.
TATTGTTAAGATAAAGTCAAGGGGTTGAGGCATGCGAATGCACCAACGTCCTGCGACTTTATCGCAAAAGAGGTGGCAAAGTAAGACCTTTACTTAGGAAGGCATGATAAGACCACAGAAACTAATGAAGTCAATATCATTGGAGATTCTTTATATTTTCAACAAGAATACTTCTTATACTCATACCAAAAAAGGCAATTTTATTTTCAATCAAAGACGGATATTTCATACTCATTAAATTTTATGAGGATTGAATACTTCTTATACTTCTTCAAGGATTGAATACTTCTTATACTTCTTCAAGGATTGATTACTTCTTATACTTCTTCAAGGATTGAATACTTCTTATACTTCTTCAAGGATTGAATACTTCTTATACTTCTTCAAGGATTGAATACTTCTTATATTTCTTCAAGGATTGATTACTTCTTATACTTCTTCAAGGATGTTTCATAATTCTTCAAGGAGGTTTCATACTTCTTATACTTCAAGTGGGAGATTTCTTATTTACTTCGCAACAACCAGAAACTTCACAACTTAAACTGAGGCAAATATTTTAATACTTACAACAACAATTGATCACCTGAAGAGCAATAATAAGGGGAAAGGGAATACTAAGCTAAGTCTTAAAGATATATTATTTCTCTTCATATGATCAAGTTATGCAAATAAGGAAAGCATTCAATAACTCATCATCGCAAAATTAAGACATTGGTACTAATTAATTTGTGAAAAGAAATTGCTGGTTGATTAAAAGTGCAGGAAAGAAGAAAATATTGTACTCAAACAGACAAGACAAAAAGAACTGAAGCAAATATATAGGAAGGAATAAAGCTACACTGTGGGAGATTTATCTTCATCAAAATGATCTTCTCTTTCTTCTTCGGAGATATCATCTTCAGCTTCACTATCAGAGATATCCAAATCTTGGGTATCATCAGGGATTTCTTCAGAAAGGAGCGTCTGATACTTATTGAGAGGAATTTGATTGTCTTCACAAATCCTGTGAGTCATTATAGCTCGGAAGCGTTTGATGTTTAAGCCATGGTTATTTTGAGAAATTTGATGTTGAGACTTTAAATCAGAAATCTTCTGATTACGCGCAGTAAGAGTAGATTCCAGCTCTTCAATCCTCTTCATATAATTTTCTTCAACATTTACAAAGAAAAAGGATAAGTAAGAAATAAGAGAATAAAGAGTAAGGGAATAAATTAAGGAATTAATTAGCAAATTGTGGAGTTAAAGTGATCAAGATTTGCGAACTTACCTTCTAATTGCTTCTTATCATTACGAAGAGAAGTGACTTCAAGCTCCAGTTGATTATTCTTCTCAAGGAGAGAAGAATTTCCAGTTGCGATACTCGCAGATTGCGCATTATCTTCGCAGCGGGATTTTAATTATGTATTATCAATATTCAAATCCTCTATCTTCTGGAGAAGTTTTGCATTATCAACCTCCAGTTTATTACAACGACTTAAAGTTTTCTTCTCAGTAATTGCATGACGTCTTTCCCAATCTGAAGCAGCTGCACAGTTAACCCTCCCAACCTGAGAAAATAAAAGGGATTAGAAATCAATGAAGTAGGGGAAATTAACAAGGAATAGAAGAGAAACTTACCATACTCCCCAAAGAGTATAATGAAACAGGAGAAATAAATCTTGAAATTCCATTAAGGGAATTATTGTTGATTACAGTGGAAACTTTGCAAGCCTTCGCAATATCCCTATGAGCATTCGCAGCAGGAGAGTTTCCTAATCCACGGGAAGAGTTGAGAAAAACCTTAGACAATTGAGTCATTGCAGACTCAAAAGTTTCCACATTGTTGTAGTCTTCATCTTCTTCATCATCATCATTCCTACTATCAGAATTAGTATCAGAATTAGAACTAAGATCCTTCTCAGAAAGCCTATCATCTTTATCAAGTTGTTCTTCGTCAACATCCTTGCTAGAGGAGATCACATTGGAGTAAGCACTGAGTGAGAGTCTCCTCCTCTTCTTCGCAGAAATAATATCCTTAAGTTTCCCTTTTCCTTTGCGAAGAACATCTTCTTTATTACCAGAATTTTTGGTATTCTTCTCAGAACGAAGTGTTTTTTGTCTCGCAGTTAACGCCCCAGAAGAAGTTGAATTTTTGTCCTTACTCACAACATCCCCAGGGAAGTCAGGAAGAACCTACAAATTAAAATAAGGATAAGAAATAGAGGCAACAATATATTGTTTAAAATACATATAAGAATGTTTCTTACCTCATTTGAAAACAATTTGAAAGCCTCGCGAATACTGGATTTCCCAGTTTTAAGGTAACTTTCCTTAAGTTCATTCACCTGATAAATATTGCAAAAGGATTATTGAAAGAAGAAAAATAACAAGAAGATAAGGAGATGGAGATACATACATCTTTATCTCTATTAGTCCAAGAAAAGACCCAAGGTTGATAGTTACGATCACGAAGATTCGCAGGAAGATCTACTATCCCAGAGATATAAGAACCCGATAATGCTAGAGGATAATTGTACCAATATTTATCATAAGAATGGCGAGGGGTTTGATTATTTCCAGAAGCATAATTAATATCATGCATAAGAAGATCAGCTTCTGCGACATCAGTTTTACGATGAAGACGAAAACCCCAACGCTTATCTTCCCTCTTCGTAGGAATCAATGTGTAATTTTTAAAGAAATTCTCGACTGTATAATTTGCAGCGATAATCTCTACATCTCTAAATATAGGTTTCCTAAGTTCAATTTGATGTAGAGATTTTCCAGTAGAAGCACGGTTTGCGAACTCAACCAGAATGCGAATACAATCCCCAGTCAATTGATAAATGGCTCGTGAGAAATTTGGGTGGGAAATAATCTCATAAAATAAAGGAAGATTGAAATCATAAAGAGGAAGAGGAAGACCTGCGAGGATTTGGCCTCATGAGACTAAAACTATCTGATCATCCCAATGGAGATCAGTAAAGAGTTCCATATAGAGAGAGGATTTATTGGTATGACCATCAATCTTAGAAAGAACGAGATCTCTATCAGCAAGCTCTGCATTAAGTTATTCTACAGTTTTCTTCTTCAGAGCCATTAGATGAAGGATAGAAAACAGAGAAGAAAAGAAATAAAAAAAAAGGCAAGATATAGTAATAGAAGAAAGAAGGAAGAAATTGCAGAAGCAGACGTAATGAGGAAGATGAAAGATAAAAGAATAAAAGGAGGAATTAAAAATAGTATTTATAAAGAAAAGAGTTTGGTGGAGATAGAAATTCATCAATGCGATTAGACGTGAGCGATTGAGAAGGGCGGTTACGAAAAAACGTGTCGAAAATTTAATGAAAGATAAAATACGAGTTGCGAATATTACAGGTGATGATAACTATATTAAATTTGCGAGAATAATGATTCTCATGACATTTATTCTTCGCAGAACTGACATGAGAAGAGGCAAGATGTAGGGACAGAATATCGCAAGATATTGGATTACGAACATAGTACCAAGTACAAGAGAAAAGTGTTACAAGATAATACGATGATAGAAGAAGCACGGGAGAAGTGTGAAGGGTTTTCGAATATGAAATAAACTTGCGAATAGAAGTCGCGATACTTCACAAGCTATATGCAGTTGTACAGATTTCACTATAAATAGTAGATAAAATGTTAAATTTGGGAGGTTCTTTTAATGAGTGTTAGAACAAGTCTTAGGAGAGAGAACAGAGAAAGTTGTAACTGTTCTAAGTTCCATTAACATATTTCTTTGTAATCTGTTGAGAATATTAATCATTAAATGGTCATTTTTCATCAAGAACTTCTTAAGGTTTTATGAATTCTACTGAGGGTGTAGTTGTAAGATTTCCTGCAACTACAACCACGGAAACTGTTGACATCTTAACAAAATTCTCCTACATCGTTCTTCACCACTGCGACAACTACAAAGGAACAAGAGGAGCAGTAATTATTACATAAAGCATGTAGAAATTATTTTTATCAGATACAAGGGAGCCTCCCTGGGAACAAACCGACTGGTTTCAAGACTCTACATCACCACTACACGCAGCCCGTGAATTCGCGCCCAACTAGATAGACGTGCCCAATAACACAAAAAAGGGGGATCATGCACACGGCTACACCAAAGCAAGGAGCAAACCCTAAGAAGCTAGGTTTTCGTGAAAAGACATGGCAATTACTATCACATGCCTACCTTGCACAGTGAGTAGGGGCGGTAAACATTTCTATGGTATCCATGCCTAAGTGTTACTACAAGCTAGGGAAAAAAATACCTAAGATTCACGCCAACATTTCTACAAGGTCATTGAGAGGTACGCCTACAACTAGGGTTTACACCAGCAAAAAAAAAAACGAGTTAAAAAAGAAGTGTTGGAAGGCGAACCTGGGATTCACTCGTCTACTCTGATTTACTACTATCACACGGATGGGAGGAATAAATAGGCGTGAAACAAAAGATCCCCCCCCCTTTTATATATACATGGTACGTGGGAGTTTGAACAAAGAAAGGATTTCCTATTTTGAGCCATGAAGAGAAAAGAGGAAACCGGTCCCGCAAAGACCAATTTCCATGTCCAAGACCACTCATGCCATATCACGGACCCATCACACCATACCACAGCCCCACCGCGCCTAGCCGCCCATGTATGCCATCGCCGTGGACTTATCCAAGCCCTCGCTCCATCATCGGGGGCCCACCGCGCCTACCCGCCCATGTATGCCATCGTCGTGGCCTTAGACAATCCCCCGCTCCATCATCGCGGCCCCACCGCGCCTAGATGCCTGTGCATGCCATCGTCGTGGCCTAGACAAGACCTCGCTCTATCACCGCAGGCCCACCACGCCTAGTCTCCCCTGCACGTTTCACCATATAACTTCCCATCCAGGACCACGCCACCTCTTGGCCCTTCGAGCCGAGCCGTCCACTTTCTTTGCCTTCCACAACCGCGCCCCCCTTGCCTTGGAGGTGTACGACCAGACCAAGACGGTAACTTTCTCCTCACAACTCCATGGTCTGCATTCCCAGTACAACTTACGCAGGGCCACCAAACACGGGAGACAAAACTCTCTTTACCACTCAAAAGGTTAGTCGGATTCTCCTGACCATCTTTGCAATGATTTACGCATCGATTCCGTCCTTGTCAAACACCATCATATGCTTACCTCGCAACAAAGCACCTATTCCGAGCTAAGCAGGGGACTTAATGTTGGTGGTGGTTTTTAGCTTAGGGTTAAAATCGTAAAATTACGCCTCGATTCCGTCCTTGTCTGTCACCATCATATGCTTACCTCGCAACAAAGCACATGTTCCGAGCTAAGCAGGGGACTTAATGTTGATGGTGGTTTTTAGCTTAGGGTTAAAATCGTAAAACACTAAACCCTGGAAGAAAGTAATGTCACAACATTTAAATCAACAAGTATTGACTAGGCACATTTACTGAAATCTTTAATGTGTCTCTAAAATAATTACCCGGGTATATTTTTCAAATTAGGGTTATGACGAGCCAAACCCAAATTCCCACATGTGCCAATGGAAAATCATGCCAGCCACACCGACCGCGCCAAGGCATGCCAACCATACTAGACGCACCCCTGTGCCAATGGAAAATCATGCCAGCCACACCGACCGCGCCAAGGCATGCCAACCATGATAGCCACACCTCTATGCCAATGGTAAATCATGTCAGCCACACCGACCGTGCCAAGGCATGCCAACCATGCTAGTCGCACCCATGTGCCAATGGAAAATCATTCCATCCACACCGACCGCGCCAAGGCATGCAAACCATGCTAGCCGCACCTCCGTGCTAATGGCAAATCATGCCAGCCACACCGACCGCACCAAGGCATGCCAACCATGCAAGCCGCACCTTTGTGCCAATGGAAAATCATGCCATCCACACCGACCGCGCCAAGGAATGCCAACCATGCTAGCCGCACCTCTGTGCCAATGGAAAATCATGCCATCCACACCGACCGCGCCAAGGCATGCCAACCATGCTAGCCGTTCCTCTGTGCCAATGGCAAATCATGCCAGCCACACCGACCGCGCCAAGGCATGCCAACCATGCTAGCCGCACCCATGTGCCAATGGAAAATCATTCCAGCCACACCGACTTTGCCAAGGCATTCCAACCATGCTAGCCTCACCCCTGTGCCAATGGCAAATCATGCCAGCCATACCGACCATGCCAAGGCATGCCAACCATGCTAGCCACACCTCTATGCCAATGGCAAATCATCCCAGCCACACCGACCGCGCCAAGGCATGCAAACCATGCTAGCCGTACCTCTGTGCCAATGGAAAATCATGCCATCCACACCGACTGCGCCATGCCAAACATATCTCTCCATGGCCCCTCATGTCACGCCACCATGATGTCCTTGCCCGTGTGGCTACCAAAGTGGAGGAGTGCAACAATCAACGGTTTCCCTTCAATCCCAGGAGAAAATCCTATCCGTCTAAGTTCCCCTCATGACCTTTGGCCCAAAACCCTATCTTGGTCACGCACTTAGCCAAATCTAGCCACGCCGGCCGCGCCATGCCAAACACGTCTCGCCATGGCCCCAAATGTCGCGCCACCATGCTGGCCTTCCCCATGCGGCTACCAAAGTGAAGGCGCGCAACAATCAACGGTTACCCTTAAATCCTATGAGAAAATCCTGTCCGTATAAGGTGCCCTCATGACCTTTGGCCCAAAACCCTAGCTTGGTCACGTACTTATCCAAAGCTAGCCACGCCGGTCGCGCCATAACAAACACATCTCGCCATGGCCCCTCATGCCGCACCACCATGCCGGCCTTCCCCATGCGGCTACCAAAGTGAAGGCGTGCAACAATCAATGGTTGCCCTTCAATCCCAAAATCAAATCCTGGCCGTCTAAGGTTCCCTCATGACCTTTAGCCCAAAACCCTAGCTTGGTCACGCACTTAGCCAAAGCTAGCCATGCCATGTCAAACACGTATCGCCATGGTCCCTCATGCCGCGCAACCATGCTGGCCTTCCCCATGCGGATACTAAAGTGAATGCGTGCAACAATCAACGGCTTCCCTTCAATCCCAGAAGCAAATCCTGGTATTTTAAGGTCCCCTCACGACCTTTGGCCCAAAACCCTAGCTTGGTCACGCGCCTAGCCCAAGCTAGTCACGCCATGCGCCCATGGCTACCCCTTGGCCGCACATGCCAAGCCAAAACCGCACCTATCCCAAGCTAGTCACGCCAAGCCCCCATCGCTACCCTTTGGCCCCACATACCAAGCCAAACCAAACCTATCCAAGCCATCCGCGCCATGCCAAACGAAATTTGCCTTGGCCCTAGCCATGCTAGTCATGTCATGCCAAGCCAAGCGCCCTCGCCTTGGCCCAAGCCATGCCATACGCCCATGGAAAACCCTTGTCCCCAAATGTGAAGCCAAACCAAACCTAGCCAATCTAGTCGCGCCATGACAAACACACTTTGCCTTGGCCCTAGCCATGCTAGTCACGTCATGCCAAGGCAAGTGCCCTCGCCTTGGCCCTAGCCATACGCCCATGACAAACCCTTGGACCCTCATGCCAAATCCAAACACACCCTAGCCATGTCACCCTGTTGGACCTCACTACGCGTCTACCAAAACGAAGGTGTGCAACGATCAACGGTTGCCCCTCCTCTCAAGATGCAACATCTCGACCGTCGAAGGTTACCAGGATATAAAGTTCCCCGAGATCGACTTGCCAAGCCACAACAATGTGTTACATGTTTTCCAAAAATATTCGAGACATCAACACAAACTGGGGGATTCTCTTTGGGTATTGGTTTGGTGGTCTACAGCGTGCGGCGTACACTACGCCCTTCATAAGGAAGTGTCATAAGGGTGAGGCGCCTAGTAAATATGGGAGTTATGTGGGAAACGTTCATGGGACATAAAGTCGTGAGTTAACAACCTTATGGAACATCAATTCCATAATGTTAACAGTTTCATGAAAACCAGTTTCATGCATTAACCGTTTATAGAACATCAAGTCCATGCATACGGTTACCACCTCCTCCCATTTACTTCCCCACTCATTAATGAGACCGGGGTACGTTTCTATTTTGACTTGTATAAATAGTTCCTACCTATTTCCATTAGAAAACAAGTTCATTCGGACAAGACAACACTCAGAAATACTTACTTAGCTCTCCTCGTGAGCTCTTCTACCTTTTCTGAAAACAAGTCATAGAAACCCAACTGCTCTTCCAGAATCAACTATTCTGGTCCCACCACTCTCCTTGCTTCCCTCCCAAAAACCAACCCATTCTTCTCCTCTTTGTGACCGAAGCAAGTCTGGAATTGCCATTTCTTGGTTTAGGCCAGACTTGTACAGATTGATCTCTCGAATCTAAAGTACTCCCTTGCAGTACATTGTTTAGGGTTTAAACAGTTTCTCACCTTCACACCCACAATACCAAAATCAGCAAAATCTATTTTCACCTATAAACACCTAGGAAAAAATGTTTTACATTTGTTTAAAGGAAGTAGAATTCATAAACTTGTTTTGTGAATCGAAAGTGAAATCGCTAGGATTATTGGTATTATTATTCATTGCATATCTTTTGAACTACCAATATGTGTGATTAGTATAACCGCTCATGACTTGCTTATGTTCTTGGTAAAACTATTCACAAGGTCCGACTTTTGTATTGGTATGACTTTTATTAGTGAAATCGATCTTAAGTAATCACCTGAGATGGTATGATATATTTAGTGTTATTAGTATGACCAACTCTAGGCAAAGGGGAACCGATCCTACTAAGAGGTGCAACTGATCACAAAAGGGGAATCGATCCTTGTAAGAGGTGCATCAAGTTTCTAGATATTGGGAACCGATCCTATGAACATGTGCAACACGTTTTTAGATATTTGGAATCAATCCTATAGACATGTGCAACACATACAAGTTAGATACCATATATATGTGGGAACCGATCCTAGTACCTAGTCAACCAAGTTTTGGTAACTAGCGTGACTAATTCTAGTACCCACATGGAGGTAGAATCGAAACTTGTTTTGATAGAACCGTGAAACCCGTGTTTGGTGATTTGATAGGATAATCAATCACATAGTTCTTGGAAGTCAGATGAACCAATTCTAAACTTTGTTTGCAAGTGTGTGGCAAATCGATTCCAAGATTGTAAGTATGAAAGAGGACCTACAAAGTAAAGATGTCGACATACTTTGAACATGTGCAGTAACACTTATCTTTTATTGTTCAAAGATATTTCTTTATAGCTAAAGAAAAAAAATCCCGGATCGCAAATAAATTGAGAATATTTTAATTAAGGTTTTTAATTTTATACTTGGAAAAATAAAAATTAGTAATGTGCATTTACTAGTTGGAGATTTTCTAAGAGATTTTGGTCAATATTTGGACAAAGCATTTCCAGGAATTATAAAAACCGAATTTGGTAATATATTGCATATCTTGAGAATATTTTCGGTTTTGGAAATTCCTTGGTGTCCAAAATTCCTTATCAAAGTTTGCATTTCGAGCAAACTAATCCTCAGAGCCGGTGGATACTTGTTTTGATGTGACCAGGGTTTCTCCTTTTGCGGGAGGTGGTGTACAAGCCTTTACACCGGGCCTTGCCTTGTCCAAAGCTATCGAGCACAAGAGGGTTAAATATAGGTATGTAGTGCTAATGGTTATAATTTTGGTACCCTAGCTTTTAGTACCTTGGGTGAACTTGGTGTTGAAACTATTGAGTTTTTTAAAAGGTTGAAAAACTATATAGATAGGAATGATGCAAATGTAAAAGTTGGTAATTTTGTTTTTGTTAGATTAGGTTTAGCTATTCAAAAAGGTGTTGGAGCCCAACTTGTTGCTAAGCTTCCAACTAGTTTCTTGTAAAAACTTTTTCTTTTTCTCTTATCATCTTTTTGTTCTTTTTCTTTTTCTCTTATTAATATAAAATTTAAAAATATATATATAAAAAAAAAAAAGGAAACCTAATGAAGAAAGGGGTAACATAATGAAGTAGAAAGCAAGAGGAAACTAAAAGGAAGATAACTCCCACATTTATATGATCATAAATAAATGGAATTTATTTTTATTTTAGTCATGTTAAAAATGTGAAAACATAAATTCAATTTAGAACTTACTATTCTTACCTAGAAATCTTATATTTTTGCCTAGATATCTTAATAATGGATTTATGAAAGAGAGGGGATCAAACTTGGATTTCTCAGATATTTCCACAACAAGATATGGATATATCTTGTTTTATTCTCTTCTTGTCCATCATTATTTTTACAGTAATATTTCTTACTGGATGGTTTAAACTGACAGAAATAGGGTTTCTCGGATATTTCCACAAAATGATATAGATCTATCTTGTTTTATTCTCTGCATGTCCATCATTATTTTTACGACAACATTTTTTATGGGAAGGTTTATGTGGACGAAAATAATTTAGAAACTCGTTAATAGTAGCAAGTCAGTTTTTTTTCTTCGTGTATTGACTGCAAAACATTAAGAATTCATTCAAGGTTTCAAATTCTTACCAGTTACAGATAGTATTCGAATGACCTGTTTAGTGTTGGGTTTAAATTTTAGGGGACCGAAGAGTCAAGACGGCTCCTGCCGGAACAAGTTGCACTCTTGATTTTTGATATTTTATCTAGCCACCGTTAAAAAATAGATGATTTGTCGGCCTCATATATGAAATATGGAGTTCGAAAATCAAATTTTGTTATTTTAGTTTTTGATGAAACCCAAATTGATCCGCTAACATTTCAAAAAAATAAATTACAAGAGCTCTTTTAAAGCAAATTAAAAAATTTAGAATCAAATCCCCTTGTTTTTCTTCTAAAAGTCTACAGACTATAAACTCAAAGTTTATCATAAAACCTAGACTTTGTTTTTATTAAAGAAATAGAGAAAAATGTGGGATTTTGATTGCGAGAAAGTCAGATTATGTTTTTAAAACCTCGTATAATTCTATGAAAAAATATATTTTATATTCTTAAATTAAATGCGTGAATCACATGTTTTTAATATACTTATGTGCAATATATATTTCATATTTATTGTTGCATATTCGCATTACTGGATGTAGACGACTTTATGATCATACACCATCTATTGATTCTCTGTAATCTCTTTCTCATCTGAATTAGATAATCCCATAAAATTATCAGGATATCCGAAGCCAATATATTCTTGTTCATTAGGGTCTATAAAAAGGTGGTATAAGCTCATGCACATTAAATTCATCTTTTCTGGTTTATTTTCATACTTTGTGGTGGTGAAGAGACTGAATATTTATAGATAAACACTAGCTTCTACAAGTAACTGAGGAGGATGAAGATGTCACCCATTTTTGTGTTTGCATTTTTATTATCTGCTCTCCTTGTTGTGGTAATCTCACAAAATACAGGTAACATGATCAATAACCATGTGCTTTTTTCTCTCTTAATGCTTCATGTTTTTAATTAGACCAGTAAGTGCATAATTCTCTATGCAAATCCCTTATAAATGAAGAAACTAATCAAAGTCATCTTTATATTCTATGTTTTGGGTTTTGTTTGATAACAGTTAAGGCAGATGAGGAATTAGAACATGTATGGTGTATTGCTAATCTTGCAGCCTCTAAAGGAAAAATTGTAGATGCACTAAACTGGGTGTGCGGGCAAAGGGATGATATTTGTCTTAATATACAAGAAGACAGGCCTTGCTATTTCCCAAACACATTGAAGGACCATGCTTCATATGCTTTTAACAATTATTATCAAAAGTTCAAATTTCATGGTGCCTCTTGTAATTTCGGTGGTGCTGCCGTAATTACTAAAATTGACCCAAGTAAGATTTTTAATTTCTTTCCGAAAATTTCTTCACTACAAATTTTTATGGTAAGTCCCATTGTTTACAAGAGCATCGACCTGGGTTCGGAAGCACTAAGGTGCTCATCCAGACGGCAACAATTGTGAATGTGGACTAACATTATTTTTTCTTCAAGCATAACTAACAATAGATGTCGTTATACCATTGATAAATTAAGAATTAAGAGACTTAACCAAAGAAATTCACATATGTATAACGTTCTTATTTGGCGGACTTTTGATTAATTTGTATGCCAAGAGAAGAGACCATAAGGATGAAGTTAGCAGTTATCATATCTACATAGTGTTTCCCTATGCAAATCCACATATGCACGCACAGTCGTTCAACGAGTCAAAGATCAACACACACACATACAAAAAAAAAATGCATTTGCTTAGAAATTTGGGAAATATTTAGAATTTGAATAACCCATATCTAATGTTTGGTTTTAGTAGTGAAACCTTCCACATTGATGAAACACAAGAAAATCAAGATTGCTAATATGGGTATCAGTTTGCATGGAGGTATACCAAAATCTATATAAGACAAACATCACTTACGTATATTTAGGTATATGCTTCAAAAGAAAAAGAAAAAAAAATTACGTACATCCCAAACAAAATGATGCAAAATGTATTTTATTTGTTACATGGTTAAAGTTATGATAGTGTTAACCTCTTTGTTTTTGTCTTAATCTTGGATTGCAGGTTATGGTAAATGCAAGTATGAGTTTGCAATGGCCTAATTTGGATGCTAAAACCCGATTATCGAAAATCACCTCAAGAGGGATATGTTTTGATGGAAAGTAGACAACGATCAAGACACCATGGTCTTCAAAATTTAGTTAAATTCCTTCCTTTAGTGCTTCAAAATCCAGTTTCAGTCATTTTAGAAAGTTTTATTTTATTAATTATAACTTCCACGCGAAGAATATGTTTGGGTAGTCGTTTGTGGCAACGACGTTTATTTTGAATATACTTTCAGTATTATGAATAGTCTCAAATTTACCAAAAATAACGAATATCGGTTTTAAACTGGTTTGAGTTTTTTTCATCCTTTATTGTCTGAGTTCTGGTTATTATTTATAGTTGCTAAATGTCTACATAATTATCTTATGCTCATAGTCGTTTTTCTTAGGAATAATTCTAGATACGAGCGATCTATCTATTTTCTTCAATATTTGATTATATCCACCTGCAGTATAGATACTTTCCTAATGTGAAGTGACATAGGCTACTCCCTTCAATCTTTTTTTTAGAAAATTGTCTACATTATCCATGACGACCTGTATATTTCAGTTAATCAAATACTTGTATGTTATTTTTAGATAAAATTCTTTCATGACAAGGATTTGAATAATGTTAGTTTCTTATTTATTAAATTTTTGCTTTTACTCTAAATTCATATTTTTTAGTGATATCAAATAAGTAAGTTCCCATGTGTTCAAAAAACGAAAAAAAAATATGAAGAATATGAAATCTTTAATAACAATCATGAATACGATTCATTTCATTTACTGTAAGAGCACCGTTTTTTATATTACTTTATTTCTTCATATCTCTGTGGTTCTCTCAATTTTGAATCTTATTCCCGATGTAATTCTTCATAATGATAAAAAAAATTGTTAATTTGCACCTAACTTACGTGTTTAAACAGTTATGGGTAATATCAATGTTGGGAAGATTATCAGTCTCATTCAGCAGTGGTGTTATTTAAAACTTCGAAATTTCATCTTAAATTTCATATTTATCCTGGTAAATCTCATTTTAATAATCTTATTACTATTTGAAAGTTTCTCCCGTTTTCATGGTTATCTGTATTAAGGATTTTGCATTCTTTTTGTAATTGATTTTAGTCTAAACAAAAGTAACATCATTTCTAAGATCGCAATGAACCAAAAGATGACACATCTGTGAACTAGTCATCTACAAATTATTTTTTTCGGAAAATGGGTCATTTGTCCAAAAAAAATTAAAACACGGTTTAAATGGACGAGTAAAAAAATTTATGGGTGAAATTGACAAAAAAAAATTAGCAAGGATGAAACTGGTTTCATCCTGGTTTAAACTTAAAAAATAGCAAGGATGAAACTGGATGCATCCTATGTAAAATAAAAATAAGAAAAAATATTTGAAAATGGGCAGGATGAAACTGTTTACATCCTGCCTATTTTTAAATTTTTGTCAATTTAAACAGTATCTAAATCTAACTATCCATTTCACCCAGGAAATTTTAAATTTGGTCTTTTTAACCAATTTTGTGTATTTTTTTTTGTTACAGTTTCATCTTTGTGACCTTCTGAATATCAGGATGATCAATTGGCTCAGGCGTGGATAGATTGTGACTCAACATTAGGTTTTTTCGATCCCGTTTTCAAATTTACAATCTAATTTTCTAATCTTTTGGCCGTTTTAGGTAGATTAACTAGAGTATATTTCATAAACATGAGTTCCTCACCTTCTTCTAGTAGACTATTTTATGGGGAAAGTTTTTTTAAGATTCAAGAGAACTTTCAGTTTCTTCTTTTGGAAATTCATTCGGAGAGTTCTTCTTCAGTAGCAAGGCGTTCTCTTTAGTCGGGATCTCAAGTTGCAAGTATTTAGGCCCCTTCCTATGGGTGTGGAAAATCATTTAAGCACCCACTATGGAGGGGGCAAACTGACCTGGCTAAGTGGAAAATATGCCACTTAGCCATGCCAGGTGGAGTTTCTACCGAGCGGTCGAGAAGCCGGTAGGTGTTGTCTACACCGTTAGCGGTTTCTGTTACACCGTCAGATAGAATCTGATCCAACAACTATTAATCTTCACCCCTATAAATACCACATTCCTCTACCATTTTAACTCACACCTTCTTCTTATTTTCTTATATTTTCTAATGGATCAAACCATGTCTATGGCTCAATTCATCGAAGAGCAACATGCGGCCGAAAATCGTAGATTTGCAGATCGAGCTAGAATGCAAAATGAATTAAGAAGAGCAAATAGTTGGAGATTTGCACAACAACGCGATTTTAGCGCGTTAGAAGATGAATGCATCTGCAGAAATTATGTTTTCTTCACTAATCATCCAATTGTTGCTGGATCGTTACGGCTTATTTCGTTTTGGGGACGCGTTTTAATGAAATTTGAAGAAGAAACAACGAACCTCAACAATCGCAATTCGATGGTGTTGAGTGCTCGGTTCTCCATAATTTCCAAGAATATTAACAAATATATTGGTATGATAAGGGAAGGGGCTCGAAACATGAAAAGTGGTGAAACCCTGTTGTGCATTGATCAAAGATGTCATGCAAAGTGGCTCTGTGACACCGGAGAGAAGTTCTGATATGCCAGTTGTTATGAAATCTTAAAAGTGTTGCCCCAATTTAATCTAGCTTATCAATTCTAAGTTCGCAATTATGTAGAAAACTTGAAATGGAGATTTAAACAAACCACAATTAATATTTATCAAACAAACCACAATTCTAAGTTTGCAACTATTTATCAAACAAAAGTGCAATTACATTAACGACTAAACAAAACACAATTCATATTAACGACTAAACAAAACTCTAAAACTAACGATTACCACGAAATACATAATCTTGTGAAAACTCATTATTTGGAGTCAGAGATGGTGGTTGAGTAGCATCAGGTGATTCATAACCTTGAAATGGTATCAAAGCCATTGGAGGTGGTGCTTGAAATCGGTGAAATGCTGAACTTGGGGTATAAATTGAGGATTGCCTAAATGCATCCAAATTGACATGTTCACCAGCAGGAGTAAGTATAGGACCTTGGGGCATGAAACCAATAGGAGACTGCAAATCTGCGGTTGGTTATAGCTGAGTCTCTTCCACTATAGTCTCGTCCATGATATTTGGAGTGCGTTGACGAGTTGTACGAACTCCACTTGCACGACTTATATTTCCACGACTTCCACTTGCACTACTTCCACTTGCATGACTTCTAGTTCTTGTATTGCTCTCACTGGGAGTCTCAGGCATTTCAAAACTCAGTCTTTCCCTCAAAGACTGCATCTGACTCAAGTGGAACCCTTGGATAAAATGCTCATAATTTTTACATTGCTTCCGATAGTCTTCTCTGGTTGCATCCACAACATCATATGGATAGGTCAGCTGCATACCTTCAGTAGTGAGTGGAACTGAAATAATATCTCCACTTTCTGATAAAGTATTGACTTCCCATCGCAATTGAGGCATATGTGACAACCCAAATTGACTGCTAGGGTACGTACATGGTTCGCCCGTAGCTGGTGGGTTTTGGGATGGAAGATCTTTAAGTGGAAAATTTCCAAGCGCTGGAAAGTCAACACTACCTAAGCTATGTGGATGAACAACAATATTTAGATTGCATACTTTTTGGAACCAACTGTAGTAATCATAGTCATCTTCTGGTTCTTGGATCAAATTATCAGCTTCTTCCCAAGGTTGTCCATTATTTATCAACTTTATCCAATCATCATGTGAAATAATTGAAGTTGGAAAAGGGTTGATTACTTTTACCTTTCTTCCTTGTAGCTGAAACAAATGTCTTTCTCCATAGTACCAAATACCCTCACCCCTAACTGGACTGTAAAACACAGTTCTCTTTAAGCTTAAATGAAGCATGGCTTGTGCCATTTGTTCATGGAAATCATCAACTTCTGTATACGGCGTTGGCTTAATGTTAACACTAGTTCTGCACAGTTGTTGCATCCTTTGAATAGCAGCAGTATTTTGACCATCATTGATCTGGCCAATCCAATTTTCAGCTTTGTACTTGTACACGACTGGGAAAATTAATCGTTTATCGTGTAGATCAGGTTCGCCGACTGTAAAGTAAGTATACCACCAATACTGAAAAATAACATTGATGAAAAATGATGTGTTACTACATTCACCACAAATACATTCAACTCGATAATAAATATAATAAATAGTTCTTACCTCCAATATGACCCAAAATGCATTTAGGCTATCTGTCTTCTTATTTGAGCATTCACCGAGCCATATGTATAGCTCATCTAAAATTGCAGAACCCCAATCATAATTTGGCGCTTTGGCTAAATCTTCTAAAGATTCCAGAAAACCAATTAATGAAACGCTGCTAGCATTTGGGAAGAAAACTTGGCCTAATATCCATAATAAAAAAATACGTTCAAGCTCGGGATAATCTTCAGGTCTGTCTGTCCCCTTGGAATTGTAACGGGTCAAAAAAGCCTTCAACCCAGACACTCTTAATCCAAATGAGTGTAACTTTCTTGACTCTAGTGCTCCTTCAGTATCACTTGAGTACACGGGGAGTAATTGTTTCCATTTTCCTTCTGATATCCACTTTAACTGGTTAAATTGTACTATTTCACCATCACTTTTAATTCCAGTCAACATATACAAATCTAAAGGTGTGAATCCTAAAAACAACATGGTCATAAAATTAAAGTTTGTATGCAGAACTAAAACTGGTATCAAACTAAATAATTGAAACTCTAAAAATTAATGTTTGTTTCTGAATTAAAAATTAAACTATTGAATGGAACAAATAGAACTTACCCCACTCGAAATCCTTGAAGAAGAATGTATTTGCAGTGTTCCACCAACGTTCACAAATAAATCGCACAACTTGAGTCATGTGGTTTTTGCCTTTCATGAAATATAAACGTTTCAAAGTATATCTTCTCAAGGATGCTTGAACACCTTGGGGGAGTAACTCAAACACTTCAGTTAGCTCAGATCACCCACCTCTTAATTTAGGTAACAAGACTCGCTCGGGATGGTTACATAAATGCGTAGATTGTACTTCCATTCCAAATAGTTTCCTAACATTAGCGAACTCGTGAACTTTATCCTGAACTCATACTATGTCACTATCTGCAACATATTTTCCCATGTTTTTCCTATTTCTTTTCCTTTGCCTATTTGTTTTTGAACTACTACTCATTTTTTTAAATCGCTCTGCTCTGATGTAAATGGAAGAGAAGGGGAGAAAAGTTTTCGTGTATGAAAAGTGAAGGGAATAGGGGTATTTAAAGCCGGTAGGGCACCGACCGTGAACGGTCGAGATTAAACCGTTGGCGGTGTAAGATAAACCTGGAGGTCTCTTGGAGACCTCTAGTGGTCGAGACTACACCGGTAGGTGGAGACTATCTAGATCGCTTATAGTTTTTACCATAATGGCGCGACCAGTTTTCCAGTCCATCTGGCATAGCAAATGGGTGGATTTGGCATTTTCCATAGGAAGGGGCCTTAGTAGCTTGTTACATCCTGAAAACCATTTAATGTTAATCCTAGTATATGATTTTTAAGAGTAAGATAATATTAAGTAGTTTCATAAGTTTCGTTGATTCTTTTACAGTTTCTCTTTCAACTTCGGAGTCAGATTCGTCAGACATATAATAAGTGCTTTTAATCAACTTATATGGAACATATACATTGTCTACAAGTTTCTCATGTAGCAGACACTTCTAGGAACATGCCTTCAAGCGGATAAGGTAACTCCTACATTTCATAACCAGGTGAAATGTTAGTAGAGTCTTTGAAAACACAGACCATAAGGTCTTGCAAGTGTTTGTCTAAATATGATACCAGTGGAAAAAGCTATAAGGTACTGAGTACACCACTAAACTTTTATTATGACCTATAAAGACGTTGTGATATATCTCAAGGTAGGGAGGATATATGAAATTACTGAGAGACTAACCTCCAAGTGTTTTTACTTTAATTAAAATCAAATACCAATATAATAGAAATAAAGTAAAGAACGACACCACCAATTTTGTAAACGAGGAAACTGCAAGTACATAAAAATATAAAAAATCAATGAATTAAGCCGTTAAACTCTTAGACCAATCACTACGGTAAGCAATTTCGCTTCGCTAGACCTTAACTATAGCGAAATCCAACTACTATGGTCTTAGAGTCTCTTCAATGTAGACATATCCCTTATCTACACTTTAAAGTTGATCACAATTTGATGCGCCTTGTACCTAAGGGAAATCACACAAAAACTGAGTTTCTGTGTGATTTTTTACTTTTACGGAATTTCAGTATACGTGAAAATCCGTAAATTGTATTTTTTTTTTTGACCTTTTTTTTGTTACACTCCTCTCACACCTGATTGTAAGCATCCATCATTCTCAACTGCTCTATATTCTCCGCCGTCGAATCCCAACAGTTATTTTTCCAAAGTTTGAGAAAAATCCTCTATATAAGGGAACTTTATTTCTCAATTCATATCTTGTCTGAATCAATTGAGTTTAATTGATTTCTTATTATCTCTCTTCTACTATACTTCTTTGATTTTGTCTTAACCTTCTATTACTCAAGTTCTTATATTTTAGTTTGATTCAAAATGGTTAATAATTTTGTTCAAAGATAAGAAATTAATCTTACCGCTGCATATATTAATGTGGGTTGTGACAAAAAAATTGGTATGCAACAATAAATGCGCTTTTTTGGAAATGTATTCATGAAATATTTGTTGAACGTAATGACAACCCTAATGGAAAGTATCATGGTTCCTTAAAACACAAAGATGAAAGAAATCAAAAAACATGTGAGATAATTCGTGTCAATTCTTAACACTATTGTAATTACTTATTATTAAGCAATTCACACAAAGATTTGCTAGGTTCTACCATTTTATTAAGTTTTCCCGTTTGGTGATAATAGTAATTAATTATTTTTAACATAATATTTCAGACACGAGAGGCTCAGGAGCAATTTCAGAATCAAACAGGGATACCATTCAAGTAGGATGCTTGTTATGAAATGTTGAGAAAAAAAGTCCTTGAATTTGATTATCAAATAGTGCAATGTTTCACAGCCATCATAGCTTTGTACCTTCGAATATGGGATAAAAGTATTGCCTAACGGAGAGACTTGTTGGATTTACAAGTATCAGGCGAGG
The DNA here is from genome assembly GCA_023529315.1 of Papaver bracteatum. Taxonomy (NCBI): domain Eukaryota; kingdom Viridiplantae; phylum Streptophyta; class Magnoliopsida; order Ranunculales; family Papaveraceae; genus Papaver; species Papaver bracteatum. The sequence continues at coordinate 82,523 of JAJJWX010004502.1, forward strand.
CCTATAGGAACTAAAAAAATCCAAAAAATAAACTAGGATGAAAAAGGATCGCAAGAAAGGTATATTCATGGAAGGTGATGGGGGAAGTTGATCTTCGATTAAGATGGAAGAAGAAAATATATATCAACATAGTGCAATTATTTTGGAGTATGATAAGGAAATACGATCAAGGAATGAAGCAATGAAAGCGAAACACAAAGCCAAACTCCACATAATTTGGGTGTCTAACGAACAATAGAGTTGTCAAATTCACAAGCAACATAGTTATCACATGCACCAACAAAAAATTTATCAAATGCACAAACAAAAAAGTTACCAAATGCAATTAGAACAAGATAATGCAATAATGGCTACAGATCTTAGTAAATTAGCTCCTTACAAGAGAAAATATTACCGACGTAACAAAAAGGATATTTTGAAGGAGGATGAAGGTAATCAGCGTTGAAGATTCAGAAGATGATGAAGTAATCCACCTCTAATATTTTTCCCTTAATTGAGTTTAGTTTTCTAGTTTTGAAATTAATAGTGTTGTTTTTATTGCAACTTCATGTAGTTGTAATCTTAGTTACAAAATTTATTTAAATTTAGGTTAATGAACTTAATGTAGTTGTTGTTTGGATTAATGAAAGATTTAAATTCGAGTAACCAAAGGCTCAATTTTTTTGAATTAACACTAATATCTCTAATTTTTGGAATTAACACCAACGACTTTATTATTTTGAATTAATACCAATGACTCAATGAAAAGTGTTTAAAACTTGTGTTATGTTACAGGTTGATATAATATTATTATTTTTATAATAAAGAGTTGGATTCATAAAGTGTTTATTAATAACTATAAATTGAAATTATAACCACTCATCCGACTATATCGTGTATTTTCAAAACACTTTTTTGAATTAAAATTACGAATGATGTATTTCCATGCAATACCTTCATTAAGAAGTATAATGTCATGTGCTAACATCATAACGACGTGGACGATTTATCGACGCGAAGGGGTTGAATCTTCGCATTGGTAATGGAAATTCGTTCCTTTCCGTCTTCTTCATTCTCTAAGAGATGTCGCTATAACCTCTTTATCGGTTTCACCCTTGAGTCGATATCGATTGAAATTAAAAGTTAAAGAAGTGAATTCTCCAACTGCATCGGCTATTCTTGCATATGGAAGGATTAACCCAGCTACATTATGATTATTCGGGTTAGCTGTTTATGAGGATAAATTCCCAAGAATGATATGCCAATACGATTGAAACAATCCAATCATATTCTTCTAAGTAATGAAACTTGTTATCTATTTTTCAAGATACGAATTCTAAAAGCAACTAATGTCGTAATCAATTATAATTAGATGGAAGAATCTACTAAGATTGAATACGTACAACTTGCATAAATATAATTATAAGGATAAACTATTAGAGCATTTCTCGGTCGAACTCACATGTGTTTCTATATCAAGCTTTCTGTTAAATTTAGTTGTCAAAACTATATCTTGATTTCTAATATACAATTAGTTAAGTCTCTGTCTAGGATAGAGGTATTTGAGAAACAAACCAGTCATCATTTGTGTTTTACCGTTTGAAGGCGAAGATCAATCATAGCTTTTGGAAAACTTCCCCAACAAAAAAGTAAGTGAAGACTGGACCACTTATTTCTCATGACCGAACCACTTATTTCTCAAGATCTATCCTTGAGACGATTGTCGCATGACTAATTAGACTAGCTTGAATAGACAAGAATTTCAAGTAGAGAACTAATTATTTAGTTTAAGAATTTCTTGAAATATAATGACTAAGTTTAATGAATATTTATTCATACTTGATCAAAACTCGATGGAGAACAGTTTATTGTTCAGAACCAAATCATGATTCAAGTTCGTCATTGATGTTATTCAGGATTCTTTCGAATTGGTTTAGAGAAATATAAAACCAATATATTCAAAATATAAGGCAGTGTTATCAGTCTTACAAACTGATTTTTTTTATTATTATATATCATGTATTCATACACGTAGAGGAGTAGCTATATATTGACTTTTAGATATGTGTGATATGCATATTATTATGTACATCATGGGAAAATCTGTTTGTTTCGTGATCCGGATAGGTATGCATATTTGTACGCAAACTATTTTGGAAATGTGGTAAGAGAGCCAGGTTAAAATAATCAAAGCAGTATGCGATCCAAAATAGTTTTATATTAGAGAACCGGTTTAGTACCCAAACCGATACGTGAATTGAAAAAGTCATGTGAACTCCGGTACCGGTAAAAATTCTTAAGTTCGCAAACCTGAACGTGAACTGAAAAAGTTATGTCAAATCCGGAACTTTGAATTGCACCTAAGTTTGCAAACCGGTACGTGAATTTCAAAAGTTCTGTAAACTATGGAACTCGGTTGTTTCTTATAAGTTTGCAAACCGGTCGGCGTACTGTGACTCAATCGATTCACGAACGATTCAAGTAATTGTACCTTGTACATTTACCAACCATGTAGATTATGATTCAAGTGTAATTAAATTATTTCTATGAAGTGATTTGCATTTGATCATTTCCCTATTATCACTAAACTTATTTGATCACATGATCATGAATCAATATTAATGTCTTAGTGAACATCAAAATGAGTGCTAAGCTTTTAAAATTCAAATCGGATAGTTTCAGTTACGATTTACCTAACCAAAATGCATATCTTGTTTATGTAAATAAGGCTCAAAGCTTTCATCTACCGCTGAATATTGTTTCCTTGGTTCCAAATCTATCTTAGCTTAAACCTAAAGCAACCTAGGCTTTGAATTCCATATGTAGGATCAGAATATTGTCACAGCAATATTCCTGCGAAATAAACAACAATGATATTCTGCGATAAATCTCAAAGTGACGTAAGGAATGACATATCGGATAAAAACGACAGAAACATGAGAAAAGCGTGACATTTCTGCGATGAATCAATAAAACCTGCGAAAGATTAAGGCGGTGCAAACTGCGATGTATCGCAAGAACCCAGATCCGAAACTAAAGGGAATTTTAGCTGTAAATGAGCTGTCATGAGCTGTAATCCACTATGTAAATGCCTATATAAAGGAAATGAATAGTTCCAGAGAGGATGATGAATTTTTGAGTGCTAAGAAAGTTTTTAGGAGAGAGAAAATCTTATTAAGTGTTCTGTATTCTTGATTTCTGTAATTCTTTTAAAAGATCATATTAATAAAAAGGTCCTTAATCTTCAAATGGTGTCATAAATATTGATAAATTCTTGAGTAGGGTGTAGTGTGGGAATTCCTGCAACTACATTTTGGTGCCCAGAAACAGGGATGAATAGTTGAAAATCATAGCAAGAGTTAGGTAAAATAAAGAAATTATTCAAGAGTTAGAAGAATATCAAGAAAATTGGTGGAAGAAAAGATGGTTGAAGTCAAAGATAATCAAAAGAAATTGGAGTGTGATGTAATAACAAAGATGATGATAGATAAGTTCCATGAAGATATTAGAGGAAGGATACACAAGCGAGATTTTGAAGGAAAGAAAAATCATGACGGTAGATGAGGCATCACCGCTAAAATATTGGGAAAAACAGAAGATCACATTCACGGCAGCAGAAATTCCGAAAGAGAATTTAAGTCATACATCTCCATTGGTGATCACAGTGTCTGTTGTGCCAACAAGAAAAGAGAAATCAGTAAGATCTACGAGAAGAGTGGGTGTGAATAGGACTCGGTGGACGCAGGAAGTTCGTGGATATAATGTTTTACCACACATTCAAGAAAATAGGATACAAAGATGAAGAAATGCTTAGTCCTACATATCATATCCATGGATTTGGAAAATCTCTAACAAAACCTAAAGGTGAAATTGTAGTGCGAATTCCGCTGGGGGAAATAGAGACACATATAACTTTGTATGTGGTGGATGTGAAATCACCATATAATATGTTGTTGGGAAGACCATGGATACATGCAATCAAGGATGTATCATCAACTCTACATCAGTGCATAAAGTTTCCTATGCCTAGTGGAATTGGCGAGATTAGAGGAGATGCAAATTATGCAGCGTTGTGTTTCCAGAATGAAGTAAGGAATTGTGAAAATCAAATTCAGTTGCGAAAACAGTGCAGAAAAATGAGGAGAGAAGAAAGGAAAGAAGAAGAATTCAAGATTTACATGATAAGATCAGAAGAAGGAAAAAGAATATTTGACGATGTATCGCAAGAAAGTGATGAACCAGCAGAGGTAATAAAAACACCAACACCAATGGGAGAACATGAAGCCAGTTATACTGCAGCAGAACCAACAAAAGAAGTAAATGTTGGAAATGAAGAAGACCCAAAAATGCTGAAAATTGGAACTAAGATGGGTGTGGAGGAAGAAGAAGAAACTGTAAACCTTCTGCGAGAATACAGAGATATTTTTGCGTGGAATATGGATGAGATGCCTGGAATAGATCCATCTGTTGCGTTCCATAGATTGGAGATTAACAAAAATGTGAGACCATTCAAACAAAGAATAAGAAAGATTGCGACCACTTATCATGCCAAGATAGAAGAAGAATTGCAGAAGATGCTTAACGCAGGTATTATAAGGCAAGAAAAATATCCAGAATGGATCGCCAATATGGTGGTAGTTCCCAAGAAAAATAAGGGGATAAGAATTTGCATCGATTTTACTGATCTAAATAAATCATGTCCCAAGGATAATTTTCCCTTGCGGATATCCGCACTGGTGTGGAATCTTTGCAGAAATGATCGAATATCTTCGTTAGATGGATACAAGGGCTATAATCAAATCCCACTTGCGGAAGAAGATCAAGAAGATTCTGCATTCTTTGATCCCATAGGATTATATTGCTACACAAAGATTCCTTTTGGGTTACGAAATGCAGGAGCAACTTACCAAAGAATGGTGGAAAAGGTGTTCGCAAAATGGATACATAAAACTTTAGAGGTATATGTGGATGATATGTTGGTAAAAAGCAAAGAAGCTAAAAATCATGTGTAGGACTTAAGGGAAATTTTTGATCAGATGCGGCTTTTTAATATCAAAGTAAATCCTGAGAAATGTACTTTCGGAGTATCATCTGGGAAATTCTTGGGATATATTGTATCAAAAGAAGGAATACAAGTTTATCCTGAAAAGGTGCAAGCAGTTCGAGATATGCCAACTCAGCAATGAGTAAAAGATGTGCAAAAATTGAATGGAATTTTATCCTCACTAGGAAGATTTATTTGCGATCATCGAGATAAATGCAAACATTTCTTCAACATACTAAAGAAGGGAACAAAATTTAAATGGACAGATGAATGTGAGAAAGCTTTTCAAGGAATTAAGGAATATTTGATGAACATATCCATTTTACAGAAGGCTGAACCAGGAGAAGAATTGTTGATGTACCTTGCGACAACTTAACATGCTTTAAGCGCAGTACTTTTGCGAAATGACGCAGGAGTTGAAAAACCAATTTACTACATCAGCAAAACATTCAATGCTGCGGAGAAAAACTATTCAAAGATTGAAAATCTAATTCTGGCGTTAGTTTATGCGGCATCTAAACTTCGCATATATTTCCAAGCGCATAAAATCAAAGTACTAACAAAGGTACCAATTGAATCAGTAATGAAAAATTCAAAAAGATCAGGCAGAGTTGAAAGATGGAACGCACAAGTGGGGCATTTTGAGATCCAATATGCAATTTTATCCTCGCTAAAATCTCAAATTGTCGCAGATTTTCTCGCAGAATTTCCTTTGGAGGATGATGAAGCTGTAGAAGACATGAAGGATATAGAAGAAGAATATGGGGATCCTAGAGATCTTTTAACAGAACCAAATAGGTGGGAGATATTGGTAGATGGGTCATCCAACGGAGAAGGAAATGGAGTGGGAGTCGTTTTTATTTCGCCAGAAGGTGCAAAAATGGCATTTGCATTCCGACTAGAATTTGAATCTACTAATAATGAGACAGAATATGAGGCTGTAGTACATGCTCTAAGATTTGAGATAAAGATGAAGGTGGAGAATGCAAGAATTACCAGTGATTCACAATTGATTATTCTCCAAATTGAAGGGGAATATGCAACTAATGATATATCTTTGAAAAAATATAAGAAACTTGTAGAAGAATTATCTGTGAAAATTCCAAAACTCAAATGGAGGCATATTTCAAGAAGACATAATAGGCTCGCAGATGCTTTTGCGTTTATATCAAGTATGATGGTAGACCCGACTGCAAGAAATATAAAAATACAAACACTCATAGCACCTTCAATTAATAAAGAAGAGGAAGAGGAGTACGAGGCAATGATAGTAGAAATTAATGGCGAAGAATCAAGTAGAATTATCGCAGATTGGCGTGCGGAAATTCACACATATCTAGCAAGAGGAGAGGTACCAAGAAATAGATTGGAAGCACATAAATTAAAAAGTAGAGCAACAAATTATGAGTTAAGAGATGGGATATTGTATCGAAAATCTTTAAATGGGCCTTCCCTCAGATGTTTGACACAAGAAGAAGGAAAACAAATATTAAAAATGTTACATAGTGGGGATGCTGGTAATCACAGCGGCGGAAGATCTTTAGCATACATAACTAAAATGCAAGGTTATTATTGGCCATATATGCATGAAGATGCAAAGAATTTATCAAGAAGTTGCGAGGAATGTCAGCGATTTGCAAAAAGAATACATGCACCCGGTGAAACATTAACATCCTCAAAAAATGTTTGGCCATTTGGAAAGTGGGGTTTAGATATTATGGGACCATTTGTACCAGGAACAGGGAAAAAGAGATATTTAATTGTCGCGACAGATTACTTCACAAAATGGGCAGAAGTTAAAGCAGTACAGCATATTCATGATAAGGACATTTTTACATTTATATTTGAAAACATCATTTGCAGATTCGGAATTCCTGCGCATTTGGTGTCAGATAATGGAAAACAATTTGAAGGACAAAACATAGAGATGTTACTTAATGCATTCAAGATAAAGTGCGGAAAATCGACTCCTTTATACCCACAAGCTAATGGTCAAGCTGAGGCAACTAACAAAACAATCGCAGATATCCTCAAGAAGAAGTTAGAAGGGCATCATAGAACATGGTGTCAACAGGTCCATAATGCATTTTGGGATTATAATACAACACGAAGAGAAGCAACTGGGGTATCACCTTTTTTTTTAACATATGGAGTTAAGGCAGTATTACCAACAGAAGTTGCTATTCCTACAACAAAAACAGAAGCTTGGGAAAAGAATCTTAGTGCTGGTATGATTCTAGACAAACTTGATGAAGTAGAAGAGAAGAGAGAAAAAGCATTACAACATATGGAAAACTACCATCGCAGATTAGCTCGCGAATATAATAATCGAGTAAAGAAACGTGAGTTCCAAGTTGGAGATCTAGTTTGAGAAACACCAAAATATCGTTGAGAAAATGGAGGAAAATTAGCGAAAAAATGGGACGGGCCATATGTCATCAAAGAAATAATTGAACTGGAGCATATAAGTTAATGGATCCATAAGGAAGAGACATGGGTCAAAGACTTGGCAGACCATGGAATAGACAATATCTAAGAAAATATTATCAATAAAGGTTTGAAAGACTAGGATGACTGGATTATACGCAAGCAATTGCGAGAGAATAAAAGAGATGTTTCACAAGAATAAAGTTGGCTAAATACAAAGCAATTTTTCGCAATAATTTGCGAGATAATTAAGAATTTTAATGCAAATGCATAAGACGGGCGCAAATCGCCTAAAAACATATAAGAATGGGACGAACCTTTGTGGCGTACACCCTAGTTCGCGGATTCTATTCCATAAGAGGCAATGTCCTTAAAGTACGTCATAAGGAGGGTATCTCTTTGCATGGTTATGGGAAAGGCTATACTGCTGCTGGAACCTAGTCATTGAAATTTGGGATTATAGAAAATCCATCCGGGAGAGATAACTTGGATTCCCAACTATATAAGGTTATACCCTGGTTGGGTGCCCGAGAGTTTCTCCTAAGGAATGCAAAGGATGATCAAGGCGCCGAGGTACACGGTTGAGCTGTGGGTTCCCGGGACGGATGAACCTACCCTGGCCATCCATGGAAAGTCTTGGCTTACGATGTGTTCGGCCCGAAGAAAACTCCACTAGGGTGTAGTCTCGTAACTATAATCCATATAGGCATAAAGGATAAGAGACTACGAAAATAACTGGTTGTTTCTAGAACCGGATGGGAGGAGCTAGTCTTGTATGGCAGAAGTACGTCTCCTTGAAGGGGCAACCAGGGGGAGAGATAAGGGCGATACCCTCCATTAGGGAGCTGTGTATCAAAAAAGACGGCAATGTCATGGGACTTTATATTCGCAAGAATATTTAGGCCCGTCATATTGTCGCGTGACACAGACAGCAATGTCATGGGACTTTATATTCGCAAGAATATTTAGGCCCGTCATATTGTCGCATGACATGCCAAAAAGCCTAAAAAGAAATGATAAGATGAGATCAATGGGTTTTTGCGATAAGATCAAAAGATGAGATAAATGAAATCAATGATAAGAGGATATAAATCGCAAAGACGTCCTGCGATTTCATCGCAAAGACGGCAATGTCATAAGTCTTAAAAAGCAAAAAGATATTAATCTCACAAGATGGCTTAGACTTATCATATTATCGCAGAGATCAAAATAAATGATAAGGCAAGATCAATGGATTATTACATGTGAAAGTAAGAATGTCCTGCGATCTTGTCGCATAAAAGTGGCATAATAAGACCTTTAAATTGGAAGGCGAAATAAGACCACAAGAGAGGTTATATCTGCAAAGTAATTTGCGATACTTCATTTATCATATTGCAGATTAACAACAAGAGGAAATTTAAGGATTTCTTTCAATGGTAATATATTAGTACTTCACAAGGAAGATTATGAGGGGAAAATATGGGGATTATAAAACAATATTTCATTATCTTCCTTGAGAAGAATCAAGATAATAAAAAGAATACAATCAAGTTACAAGAGTTTGCGATAGGAGATTCAGGTTAATAAAAATATATAATCAGAAGAAGATGATTGAGTTACAAAAATTGCAATATTTCGCAAAAGAAGCAGGAAGAAGAAAGATTCAGAAATTAAAATCATTCGCAGGACAGGGAAAAGAACAAGATATTTCGCAGGAAGACATGATAAAACAAGATTTAAAACTTCAAAAGAGTATTCTTCTTTAATTTCGTCATTCTTGTATGCTACTATTATCTTCACCAGCAATATCTTTTTCAGTTTGAGTTTCTCCATCATCAACGATTGATTTTTGAGGAGGATTTTGTTCTTCTGCTTCATTATGAGGGTTTTCTTCTTCTTCTATTTCTCCATCACTAGCGATTACCCTTTGAGGAGGATTTTGTTCTTCTGCTTCATTGGGAAGGTTTTCTTCTTCTTCTATTTCTTTAGTTGGGTTTTGTTCATCTTCGGAAAAAAATCTTCTTCATCACTTGAATAATTTAGATCTTCATCAATGAGACGAGGAACTTCATTATTATTTATCTCCAAGGGTTTGATCTTTATAGGAGGTAAAGAATGAGAGAATAAAACATTGTTTACGAGAACCTCAGCGCCTAAATGAGCCTTGCGGAGGCAATTCTTTTCCCGGTTTCTGATCTCTATATGCTTGAAGTATTCAAGGTAGTCAAATATTCTCAATGCTCTGTTGTGAGAGTTAGAAAGCGCGGTATTCTTTTTTCGAAGTTTGGCCAACTTCGTAGACAGATCAGAGATAGAAGCTTGAAGATGCTTCTCAGATTCTGCGAAAGAAAAGTTGCATATTAGATGGAATTCTCGCAAGAAATAAGATAGGAAAATACAATGAAATAATTAATAGATGAGGCAGTCAAAATGACTACCTTCCTTTTGCGAGGATAAAGTTTGAATTATGTTAAGGAAGCAACTCTTCCATTGATTCATGGTATCATCGAAAGTATCACCAACTTTACCTTTCAAACGAGATTTTATACTTTTCTCTTTAGAAAGAAGATAAGCATTTTCTTCTTTTAAGGAGGAATGGGATTTCTTCAGTTGAGCATGGTCATCTTTGAGATTGTTGACTTTTACGCTTAGAGCTAATCTACCTTTTATTAGTTTCTCTTGTTCAGCGACAGATGATTCGGTTATCTTTTTAATGTCATCTTTCAATACACGAAGAGATTGCTCTTGGCTATCACATAACTTTTGAAGATTGCCCAATTGTTGCGAATAAACCATTGTTTTATTCACAAAGCTATGTTTCTCTTGAGACAAAGTTTTGTTTTCATCTGATAAAGATTCCACCTTCAGATTAGTCTGATTTAGCGAATATAAAAGTTGAGTGGCTTCATTACTGAGGCAATCTCTTTCGAAAATTAGTTGGTTATTCTCATTCTTAAGATTATTTATCTCGTCAATTGAATATGTGTGAAGAATATTCAATCTATTAAATTGATTTTTCCAAGACTCTTTCCCAATGCGGGATTCATCGGCGATGGTTTCCCATTCAAGTATCTTCATTAATTGGTTATGTTTTGAAGCTAAATATGCATCAACAAATAAATAAAGAAAAATTGAGTACATAGAAAACAAAGATTTACTGAGGCAAAAGCAGAGACAAGAAAGTTATACCTTTCAGATCATCATTTCTGCTGCGAATATTTTCGCAGTCCAATTCAGAATTGCGAAGCTTATGATCGAGAAGTTCACATTCTAAAGTTTTTGCTTGAAGGTTCTTCTTCAAGGTTTCAACCTCACTTTCTAAATTAGTTAGCGAAGATGAAGAACCACAAGATCCGAGATGCTTGCTTAGAATCATATAAACATCCTATCTCGCAGGATCTGTAGAAGATTTCATAGCATCGTTCAAAACTTCAGATAATACTTGAAAAGCAGCTTCAATCCCTGTTGCTATTTCTTGGGAAGAAGGAAGAGAAGTAGAGAAAGAGGTTTTGGCAACATCATTCATCGCAGGAACTTGATTAGAATCATTCGTGGTAGTAGGAGTGGAAAAAGGAACTTGATTAGTCGCAGTTACAGTCTCATTTACCGCAACATCATTCACAGCAGCTTCATTTACCATAGTCTCATTTACCGCAACATCATTCACCGCATCTTCATTTACCGTAGTTTCATTCACCACGGCTTCATTCATCGCAGGTTTATTTGTTGCTGATTCAATCATCATAGTTCCAACCATCATAGATTCATCTATCGTAACTTTTAAAATATTGGGATTATTAGAGATGGAAATATTAGCATCAATAACTTCACTTGGAATAGATGAAGAAGTAGTATGGGTGTTAATATTGGAATTCACGCAAGGATAAGGAGAATATTTATCTTGCGGAGAAACAGGGTCTGCAGGAAAAAAATCAAGAATATCCACTTCATCTGAAAGAACTTTAACTTGACGAGAACGCTTAAGAGGTCTAGAAATATTCTCTTCACTCTGCGAATAATAACGTAGATAAGAAACAGAGGCAACAATATTGTTATTTTAAAGAAATAGATGTTTCTTACTACCTTATCATTCTCAGATCTCTTCGTATTCCCAACACGCTTTTTCTGAGGACCCTTAGGGTTAGGGTTTTTGATAGTAATCTTAGTCTGAGAAGTAGTGTTAATGAAAAAGATAATAAAATATGGGGATTATAAAGAAAATCGGGCGATAGAAATGATGTAACATGAACAAAATAAGATTCAAGATAAGAACCTACCTTTGAGTTTCCATTAGAGCAGCAGCAGGAAGGGTAACAGGAAAGAAAAAGTTGCAGACAAAAAAGGAAGAAGTTGAAGAAAAGAGAGAAGGTGAAAGAATACATATCCTCGAGTGGGACATCTATTTATAGATGAAGAATGGGTAACCGGGCTAATCGGTAAAGAAGTAAGGAATGACACGTGTCAACGGTAAAAACGTAAAATAGGGAATTTTGTCGGGTAAAAGACAAGGAGTTGCGGCAAATCAAGAAACTTAAATTCTCATGATCTTTATCTTCTTCGCAGAAAAGATATGAGAAGAGGCGAGATGTAGGATCAGAATATTGTCACAGCAATATTCCTGCGAAATAAACAACAATGATATTCTGCGATAAATCTCAAAGTGACGTAAGGAATGACATATCGGATGAAAACAACAGAAACATGAGAAAAGCGTGACATTACTGCGATGAATCAATAAAACCTGCGAAAGATTAAGGCGGTGCAAACTGCGATGTATCGCAAGAACCCAGATCCGAAACTAAAGGGAATTTTAGCTGTAAATGAGATGTCATGAGCTGTAATCCACTATGTAAATGCCTATATAAAGGAAATGAATAGTTCCAGAGAGGATGATGAATTTTTGAGTGCTAAGAAAGTTTTTAGGAGAGAGAAAATCTAATTAAGTGTTCTGTATTCTTGATTTCTGTAATTATTTTAAAAGATCATATTAATAAAAAGGTTCTTAATCTTCAAATGGTTTCATAAATATTGATAAATTCTTGAGTAGGGTGTAGTGTGGGAATTCCTGCAACTACACCATATAAGGGGTACTCTTGGCAATTGGGATCTTTAAATCCTGACATTACTTTTTGGTGTGTCTTAGTTGTATCCAGAGTCGTCCTCTCCTGAAACCCTTTTAGGGTTTAGCGACTATAAAAACTTCATTAGGATTCGTGAAGCCAGGTCCAGTTACCTTTTATCTTGGTAGCTAGAGAATCCTGATCTTGATTGTTAGTAAAGCCTTGATCCAACGATCAAGATAGATAGTAATCAACAAAGTTCTCTTCGTCTCATACTTTGTTGATTCCGCAAGTTTTATACTTGTGAGGTGAATAATAATCTACGCTGCACTTCGGGATGCATAAGTCCGGATTTTGAGGATAACCAGATTTTTATCAAGTTTATATCGATTTTCATCACTTGGATCTTCGTTTGGTCTGATCATCCGTTTAGATCGTAAATCAGTAAATCTATCATAGACTTAATCTGTTGGAGTTAGATTTGGTTTAAAATCTTCAATTGAGTTAAAGCAACTCTTAGTTGGTGTGTGACCGTCTAAGGGAATCCATTGCGCGGAGTGCTGCTGGGATTCAATAGGCGTGAAGAGCGCGACTTTACCTGAATCAGTGGGAGACTGAGCTCGGGCATAACTACATTCCATATGGAAGTTAATTGGTAGTAGGCTAGTGTCTGTATCGGCTTAATACAGTTTGGTGTTCAATCTAGACTAGGTCTCGGGGTTTCCTGCATTTGGGGTTTCCTCGTTAACAAAATTTCTGGTATCTGTGTTATTTCTTTTTCCGCATGATATTGTGTATCTTTATAATTGAAATATCACAGGTTGTGTATTGATCAGTCACAGTAGATATGTTCAACCTTGTTTATTGGATAAGACTTGATTGATCCTTGGAATTGGTCTTTCACTAGTGGAAAGTGGGGTTTTTCTGACCACATCCATGACCCTCAATGGCGGTCAACTGACCGTAGACTGGTCAAAATGGTCCTTGATGTAATAAAAAATGCGGAGCACATCTAGTAGTGTCATAAACGGTCGTTCTATAAGATTTTTTATTACTATTTTATTCCACATTCTTTAACCCATAATGTGACCGATGATCCTAGTTCTTACTATAGTTGGATCTCCTGGGCCCCACCTTTTGATGGTCACGATTCAGCTAACCCTATTTCTTCTTTTGACCACCTGACGTGTATCTCTTTCAATTTCTTATCTCTATTCTATCAAAAGAGAACGAAACTCGGTTCTCTTTCTTCCTCTCACATCCACACTTCAAATCCTTCTCTAACTAATTTCTCTTAGTGTTTGATAATTATGTCTACTAGAATACCAGAATTTGATTTTCTGTGCTACTAGAAATAGAGGTGAAGGTGTTAAGTCAGTAAGTAGAATAAGACATGGGGTTGAATCTGAACAATCTTAGACTAGTGAATCTCACAGTGTTATTGACTAGAGATTCGCAAGGAATATGATACATGGTAAGTTTTTTATTTTGGTTTTCTCTTGTATTATAATTTGCGGGTTAGGATTTTGATTTTACAATTTTTAGGGCTCGATTGTTTGGATGATTTAGAATGTTTTATGTTATTTATTCTTGATTTGAAATGGTTTGTTGTTGCTAAATCAGATTTGAAAGGGTCATTGTAGATTTTCAATACTGGATATCGCAGAATAATTCCTGCTGCAGATGATGAGATTATGGAGGTCGATGACTTTGAATCCCCTGATTAAAGATTAAAGCTTTTATTTCTGGTTAGTATTCAATTTTTTATTTAATTTTAATTTTGATTTGTTTTTTTACTGTAGGGTTTATGAGTTTTGGTTTTAATTCATTTCAGTTTGTGTTTTGTGTGATTGTAGATGTGGAAGAATTTTTCACGTAGTGCAATCCTGGTGAGGAAATTTCTTCTCCTTCTATTTATATCTCTGTTTACACCATTTTTGTTAGTTTGGGGTTATTTTTTTTCATGGTTTTTGGTTTTTTTCAGTATGACTAGTAAATCAGGGTTGATTTGAGGGGTTTTTCTGGTTAGGGTTTTTGTTTTCTTGATTTTTTGATGTACAGATTTTACCGAATTAGAGGATTTTATTTTATTTGATTTTGATTAATAACTATTAGTGTTTGAAAAGGATTTTAGTGTAGCATTTCAAAATGAGTGATTGTATGTTGCGTTATCCTGAGGTAATGGGTTTTGATACTCAAGAATGACCCATGCATGTGATTTTTGTAGTTAAACTTTGCAATTGTTGCTCAAATGGAGTTGTAGTATGTGGTCAAATTTTGGGGTTGATGCTCAAATTGATTTTGTAATTGATTGTGTTAAGACTTGGTTTGTAATTGTTGGAAATTCATCATTGGTGGAGCTGCAAATATTCGTGTTTGGGATTTGACAAAAAATTCACGCAGTTGTAAGTTGGTATGTACTGGATATTTTATTGTTATGTTGAACATTTTTGGTTTCCAGTAACAGTTCTGTTACCTTATGATCAGAAGTAATTGTAGACATTAAAACCTTTTATCAAGTTTATAATATAATTCAGGTGCCAGAGGTGGACACAGACGTACGATCTCTCACAGTAATGTGGGATGGAAGCTTAGTTGTTGCTGCAAACAATAATGGAACTTGTTACGTTTGGCGCTTGCAGCGTGGGACTCAGGTTTTGTATCAGTTCTGTAACAATATATGTTCTTAATTTTATTAACAAAAAGGCATGTATTGTTTTGATAAGAGTCTGAGCCTTTTTTGATTAACCTTAAGCATTCGTATTATGATGCAGACTATGAAAATTTTTGAGCCTCTTCATAAACTACAAGCACATGATGGTTACATCCTGAAGTGTTTGCTTTCACCTGGTCAAATAGCTCGTGCAACTACAATTTTCAGAGTCGATGAGGTTAGTGCTATATTCTAATTAGGTTTTCGTTTTGTTTCTTAATGCTTTTTTTTTTTGTAGTTCTTAAATCTCAAAATTTATCATAAAAAATAACCAAAGATTATTTAAAGATTATATTGTATGTTGTTTCATTTATTCTTGTAGCTAGGGATTCGTCTTCAAGGGAAAATGAGTGGAGTTGATCATAGGGCTTCATTTTTTCGATAAAAAAAATGATTAGTTTGAGGGTTTAAGGAAATAGGAATTGTGGGTTTATTGAGAAACTCAAAGACAGAAGAGTTAAGTGAATATTTTTTATGAGAGGGATTTTGTTTTGGGTAAACAGGTGGTGATATTTGACAATAATAGTGGTTCAGATTATGATTTGAGGTTAGCAATGAAAGAAGATGCCGATGTTAATGAGAGCGGTACACAATTTCTTATAAGAATATTAAAGTATTTAGAGACACCTCAGTATCTGAGACGTGCGCTTTTTAAGATGCATACAAGCTTAAGATTTGTGGTACATTTTCTTCCTTTAAAAATGTGATATAATGTATGTATTAGACATGTATAAATTTGTGTAATTGCTTATGGATATGAATTTACAAAATCTGCTTGCATTTTTACATAGGGTTTGTTACTACCCCTTGATGATCCTCATCATTTGCGTAAGAATGAACGGGGGTCCATATCGGGAAGGTTAGTTTTGGATGTTTTTATTTTCATTGTGAAAACCGAAAACATTCTGACCTATGGAATTAATAGTTGACCTTGTAATGCCTCTGCAGGTGTTACACAAAAATAAAGAGGTCCGAATAACACCGGTACACAAGTCGATGTTGGTTTAACGAAAGTATGGTTCTCAATCGCCTTTTGAAATAGTTTTAGCTAAGAGTTATTGTAATTTTTATTGACTTTATATGCCAATGTTTCTATTTGATGCATCTTGTTTTCCCAGAGGATGAAATTTTCTTTTTTAGCATGAAAGCCAAAAGAAAGAATTGCAGAATGTGGACAATAAAATCTCCTTGTTATTGATATTTTCAAGCTTTCTTAAATACGATTTCTTCTTGGTGTTCTAAATCAACTGCATCTGTTATGAGAAATAAACCACGTAAGATACTTTTTTACGAAGTATGATTGGTTTTCATCTGATTGTTGATTTGCCAAATTGTGCAGAATATTGTCATTGACCAGAATTTTGAGCCTGAAATTCGTGTGACCGTAACAATGGGAACTGATCGCTGCATGGAAACAGGTAAACTCTTGATGTTTCTTTTTGATGGATGGTGCCTAGTTAGATTCAATTTTCAATTATGTTATGGACGAGTGTGATTAGTCAGCATGGGACAATTATGATGTGTCTGCCAGTATTAGTTCTTCTCATTTTTTTTCATATTGTAAATTTAGTCCATACTTGATAAGTTTGTTAGCATCACTTGCTTCAGCTTAATCTGTTAATTTGAACTTGGAAAATGAGTGTGACTCGCTTATTGCGTATTTTGATTTATCTTTTTGGATCCAAAGTTTTTGTAAGTTGTTTTAGGCCACTCTATATTAAGCCACTTTTGTGTAAAACTTCTTCTTTCGATCTGCCTAGATTATTTGCGCAAGGTTGTGCCATCTTCCTCCCATAGAAGAAGGATCATATTGGGGGTATAAATTCCGATACACGCCAAATATCATTTCTGTTTTTAAAGATTTCCCGTTTGAGATACTTGTTCTTCTGTTTGCTTAGTTGTTAAGCCACAGCTGTTCATATTAATATTAACCCTCAATTACTTCCCCAGGGTGCATATGATCAAAATATTGGAACTTCTGAGAACGGTGTTGTTATTAACTCATCAGAGCTGACCATACCAACATTCAGGTACTGTTTGTGTATCTGTTGTGCTTAAAATTTAACCGAGTTACTGGGTAAACTAACAATGGTCATGCTTGTTTTACTATATTTGATGCTGACTGAGTGCAATTTGGTTCCACAAACACTTATTAATTGCTTTCGGTGGTCTTGCTGGCTTAGAAGAGTGCATTGAAGAATACGTTAACTTAAAGGTACTTGACCTTGCCATAAGACAATGGTTTTCTTATCCTTGTAACTCTTTTATTGTATAAAACCATTTAAGTTTCCCTACCATATGTATGATGATGAAAATGGTTGGTGCATACTAGAAGTGGGTTTACAGAATCAATTATCCTAGGACACTTACCTCTTACACTGAAGGATGTTAAACCAATTGAAAATCCCAAATGGGCAACATATAGATATGTTAAGAGGCTCTTATGCCATCAGTTGAATATATTATCATCTCGTTAATGTACTCAATATTGATAAATGGTAATTCTACTATTTTTAAAGGGTAAAGATGACCGAGAGATTTTCGATAAGTACTTGAATATATGTCCTCATCAAGGTAGCAGAACAATTCGAACACAGGTGCTAGCCTGACTAATTCCCACTTCTGTGTAATTTTTACATTTCTGCTTTCTCAACTGTATACACATATCTTACCCTTGCAATCTGCTCGGTTAAACCATATGTGTTAGAGCATTGCTCGGTCGAACTCGCATGCGTTGCTATTTCAAGCATGTTTTTCAATGTTAGTGATCAAAACTATAAAGTCTTGATTTCTAGTTTACTATAGCTAAGGTCTCAGACTAGGATAGAAAGTGTAGTTGAGCTCAAGAACTCCATGGAAATCATCATACAAGACGAAGGACTACTCAAGGAACCAGTGGATCTTCATCAACTAAAAGGTATATGGAGACTTGAACTTATCTATCACTCAAAAGTATATCTACTCTATCTCCTATCTTGAGACAAAAGTCGTATTACTATATAGTCTAAGAATATACACATGTGATATTTCGAGCTGTGTATATCTCGCTTATCTATTTCTCGAAATATGTGTTGGTAAAGCTTTCGCTTTAGCCAAGTTCATCTTTACCTAGTGACGAAAGTCATGTTACGTTTCAATCATTTTGGAAATCGCTCTGATGAAAAATAGTTTGTGAATAACAACTATATAACACCCTCTGAGAATGTTTCAATGATTGAAATAAGAGTTTAAACAATATAACCATTAGGGGATATAAAAATTGTTGTGGTAACACATATATGTATAAGTCCTTAGCACTTGAACCGAAGTTTGCGAACTTTGTTGATCAAGTGAAACCGGAACTTGAGCAGCCAACTCAGTCTGCGAACGTGCGTAGTTTTCGAACCCGAGAATTTCTGCTAGAGTAGTAGCTCGGTTTCAGTCCGCGAACTCACAGAAGTTCTCGAACCCGAGAATTTCTGCTGGAGTTTGTGAACTCCAACCGGTTAACTTCAGTCCGCGAACTTGAGTGGTTATGTCTAAAAACGATATTTGTGAATTTATCTTAATAAACTAAGGAATGCTATTGCAAACCGTGGCTTTATAGTTCATGAATCGATTCGAGTGAATCACATCATTTTTGCTTCAATTATGTCTTGTGTAGCACATGAGATCTCATAGCAATTGAACAACTCTCTAACTAGTTCATTTGAGTCATTTGGACTAGTTATGGTGAAGAAGAATATGGTTGATTTGAAAGTTATCATTTGTCTAACCATTTGGTTGACTAGTATTGAACCAATTATTGTACACGTTAGGGTACGGTTTCACAAACCCAAAATCGTCAAGTACATGTGTGTATGACAAGCTAAGTTTTCGATCTAACGGTTGAGAAATATTAGCTTGAATCTAATCAAGTTTTCATCTAACATTGATTGCAAACCCTGATTTTAAAATACTATATAATGGAGAACTCTAGCAACTGGGAAACCTAATCCCCACACGTTCTGCGTGATACTAGTTTGCTAAGATAGAGTCGATTATCCTTTAATCTTTGGTTTTCTTCTTCTAAAACCAGGTTAACGACTTAAAAACTTCATTGGGATTGTGAAGCCAGACCGATACTACTTTTCTTGTAGTTGTGTGATCTGATCTTGCTTTATCTATGTATGAGTACAATTGTAATAATTGGCTTGAGATTAATTTCTCCGATAGGCAAGATATAAAAGTAGTCACAAACATCCTTGTCTCATCGTTTTTGATTTCTCAATAATCTTCTTCTCTGCGTCGATTAAGTTTATTGTGAGGTGATTGATAAAACTGAGCTGTTCTTCGGGAATATAAGTCTGGTTTTATTGATTTGTTCCTGTTCACCTTGATTTATCAAAAGACGGAACAAAACTCATAGGTTTATTCATGGGAGACGAATTTATCTATCTTGTAGACTTTTATGTGTGAGGCAGATTTGTTTATTAAAATCTTCAAATTTGGGTCATAGTAACTCTTGGTTGCGGGTGAGATCATCTAAGGGAATCAAGTGTGCAGTATCCTGTTGAGATCAGAGGCGTAGGAGAATAACTGTACCTTGGTTCAGTGTGATATTGTTTGGGGTTCAACTACAGTCCAGATCGAAGTTAATTTGGAGTAGGCTAGTTTCTGTAGCGGCTTAATATAATGTATGTTTAATCTGGACTAGGTCCCGGGGTTTTTCTGCATTTGCGGTTTCCTCATTAACAAAATTCTGGTGTCTGTGTTATTTCTTTTCCGCATTATATTTCGTTATATAATTGAAATAATACAGGTTGAGCGTTGTTCAATCAATTAGAATATCTGACCTTATTGGTTGTTGGTTTAAATTGATTGACACTTGGATATTGGTCTTTGGTACCATCCAAGTTATCTCTCTTTGATTAAGACTCGAGAATTGTATTTTATTGAGTAAATCAAATTGAGAGATTGAGATAATAACTTCTTGAGTATTTTCTATTGATTGAGTCTAACTGTCTAGTTGATTCTCTAGAAAACAACTAGGAGTTGTCCATACAGATTGCTAATCGAAATATTGGGTGTGGTTGTTAGACCCCCACTTTTTTAATTGGTATCATAGCAGGGAAACACGTTTAAGACCTCAAAAGTGTGTGTTTGTAGCGATCTGACTTTATGGATGAGTCTATCTCTAATAACGAACCAGTTCATAAATCACCATATGAGATTCAAATCTTGGATTCACCTGAGAGAACTGTGACATCTAGGTCAGTATATAAACATTCTCTTAATGTAGAACCTGTTGAAGTCTTGGAAATATGCCTAGAAGAACAGTTGGATGAACTTTCTGATGAAGGTGATTCAGATATTGATAGATATGTTGATGAGGAAGTCTCAGAGTATGTTAAGGTTTTGAATTCATTGGAAAAGAAAAAGATGACAACCTCTTCCGACTCCTCTCTATCGAGAAAATAAGAAATTGAGAAGATGTTACGCAGGTGTTTATGTTTATAATCGTTCTAATGAATCGATCCTCTAGGATTTTGAGGAAAACCTGCGTATAAAGTCACTTGAATGTGATAATCTTTATCAAAAGTATTTTTTGTTGGAAGAAAAACTTGCAGAATCTGAAGTAAGGTTTAACTCTCAACAAATTAGTTTTGATGACAGAGAAAGTGCTTGTGTCGCTAGAGAAAAATTCCTTGAGGCTGATTTAACTGCTGCTCTTGATAAAATCAAGATGTTGGAAGATGACTTGAAAAAGTTCAATTCTAGTTCAAGCAAATTAACCACTATTCTAGGAGCAAGTAAAAATCATCATGATACACGAGGGTAAGGCTATAAGGGAATAGATGCTCCAAATATAGCAAAGAGGTAAAATTTGTCAATGCTAGTGATACTTCTCAACAAAAGGTTTCCACTGATGGAACAAGTGAAATACCTTCACTGGAAGTTAAGGTTCAAAAGCGAAAAGTATATCAACCTCCAAAGTCAGCACATACGAATCGAGGTAAGAACATTCCTTATATTTGCCACTATTTCGGAAATAAAGGTCACCTGGAAAGGAGATGTCATTACCTTATAAGGAATGAGAAACTTCATGATGTTCTTGTTTGGGAATCACAAGAAGTTGTGAAACCAAGATCATATGTTAAGGCTAATCCCCTTAATGCTACAGGTTGTAATTGTCCAACCTTTAGGAAAAAAAATCAGTGTTGTGATAAACCTATTTTTGCCTATAAACGTCATATGAAGCCTTTTCACAATCGTAATGGTTATCAAAAGGATAACTTCGTAAAGAAGAAAACAAGATCCGATGCTCCCAATTGGCGAAAGACTAACTTGCAAAAGAATAGTCAATCCAATTCTCTTCCGAGAAATCTTGAAGAGAGAAATGGGAAGAAGGTTCTGGTTGTTCCTAAACGCACTTAGAAGTGGGTACCAAAGAAAGCCAATGATTCTTTGAGTGTGAAAAGGAATGATCTTCCAGAAAATTCCATGACTATGGAGAAGGAAGTATCTGTGATGTTGGAACTTAACAAGTTTTTTGGAAAAATGGAATTGGATGTGAAAGGTTCTAAAAGCAATCTCTTTAATGATAATCCAAAGGTCACTTGTGGTGAGAAAGACATTGTTCACCCCAACACAACTTGATTGTGTTTTAAGTGCATCCTCACCAAGGAATGCCTTGCTATGTATACAATGAGGGAAGCACGAGAATTGGGGCGCACATATTATATTCGGTAAGGTTGTAGAATTCAATTGGAATTTTCTAAAAAGGTATGTCTATAAACTTGATCAAGTTTTATGTTTTTATTACGTGTTTGAGTACTTATAATGATCCATATACCTTGATTATCGTTCATTTCTACCTAACATAATTTGTGTTAAAGGTTCTTAAATGTTCAGGTTTGGAAATATTAGTTCGGGATGTTTGGACTTCATGGTACACATACCAAGTATGCATAACATCAGTTAAAACCAAAATCCAAGGGCTTAAGTTCGCAAACCCCGTCTGCATACTGCTCCAGGATACGAAAATTCGTGTGCAAACACGTAAGTTTGCGGACTTTCCTGTAGACGTCGATATTCGTTCGACTTGTTTTGGCCGTAACTTCTTCGTCCGAACTCGAAATGAACTCATTCTTTTTGAATTCTCTTCCTATTTGAATTCTCTTCAAAATAAAGATGAGAAACCTTGAATTTGTATGATTTAATAATGTTATTTATCCTGTCTCTTGTTTTTGAGTATTTTGCTCCATTTCGTTGCACTTGTTCCACTTCTCTTGAACTTGGGCACTTGGATTCTTGGAGTACTACGAACTTATAAGCTAGTTTGTAGATTTTACAAGAATGTTGTTGGAAAATATTTTTATACGCCTTTGGTAGCTACTATTGGTATAAATCCGGGCGAAAAAGATTGATTCCACCCTCTAAGGACAAATCATCTTATATGTGCATTACGAGTTTGTCTTTATGCCTAGGAAGCTTCTTATGAGAATTTATTCTTGTTATTGAGAAGGATTACTAGAGTTTGGAATTGCAATTATTGTGATTTCACATAGCTATGTCCAACATTTTCATCTTCTTGTTTTTAGATTTATTCTGTTAAATTCTAAACTTGTTTGGAAGATGATGGTTACAGTATTAATCTTTTGATTTTATATATTGCAATTTTTTGATGGGATATGTGTGTTTACGTCCGTGAACTTGATTGTCCCATATTTTGTCAAAAGTAAAGTCGTTAGTGAATTGATATGCAAATATTGATAAAAGGATGAATAGACTTTTGACAAAACACAAAAGTTAAGCCTATATTGTCAATTATTGATGTAAGATAGGTTAAAATATTTTGTGATTCAAGGATTATGTATATTGTGTGTCATTGTGAAAATAGTGATGGAAACATAAAATGAATCCTTGTGAATTCCGCAGTAATTGATCTTCCCTGATATATATTTTGTGTATTACTGTGAGACTCCGTATTGTAACTTATGTTGAGCATTAGACAACCAAAGTTGATTATTTTTGTGATTATCTTAGTTGTGTTCCGTAAGGTACTTTACGTCGAGTATTTTGGACTAAATCAATCATCATGTGTGATTATTTAGTTAGCACTCCATAAGTTTTCTTATGTTTGAGCATTTTTTTTACTGGGTTGGTTATTCGTGATTAACTTAGTCATTGTTCCATAGAACTTATTATGTCGAGTGTGGCCAATTAAATTGATTACTTTTGTAATTAGTTTGGTTGAGTATGGCAATTAGATTATTTGCGAGTTTTCTTGTGATTAATCTAATTGATTTATTAAGCCTCCATAAGTTTACTTTTGTTGAGCATATTTAGACAAATTAATCTTGGTTCGCTTTGGTTAATATGATTGAATATTTCTTGTTGGATTCCAAATTCATACTTGTATGTAATTTGTTGAGCCTAAAGAAATCCTTCTTTTCTTTTGAAATTAAGGTCGCTCTTGTTGTTCCTTTGGGAATGACATATTATGGGGGAGAGTTCTTTTGAACTTGTGCTTAATTTCCAAATCTTTGTGGGGAGTACGGCTGTGGAATATTAGAGGGGTTATCTTGTATCTTTATGAATTCCTTGATGAATGCATTTAGCCTCGGCTTTATGATTGCATCTAAAAAGGATGATATACATTTACCTTTGGTCATGAAATGTATCTTACGGAAATTTCATTAGGATCTCGTTCTTGTACCTTTGCCAATTTTATTGACAAAAGGGGGGAGAATTAATATGTAGTTAACATTACAAATACATATGGTTTTCGGATCATTATGTAAGAGGGAGTGGTTTCCATGTGAGATGGATTATTGACTAAGATGGAGTGAAGTATCACCATAGTATTATTGTTGAAGTTGTGATGCAATTGGACTTTGACGTTGTTGTAGGATTAGAATATCGCCACAGCAATATTCTTACGAAATTATTAACAACATTTCTGTGAGTTCTTCAACAACACACTGTGAGTGTCGCATAATAATTCAAAGAATGACGTAATAAACAATGACAGCATAAAACACGAGAAAGATGTGAAGATTTTGTAGTTGGAGAGAATGCTCGCGAGAACAAGGAAGGATCCCGCGAGAACAAGGCAGGAAATGAAGATTTTGTGGTTATAGAGAAATCTCGCGAGAACGTAGCAGAGCCTGCGAGCACATAGCAGAACCTGCGAACACATAGCAAGAGATCCTAAAATGGGGGAAGTGTGAGCTGTCATTCATTATGTAAACACCTATATAAAGAGAAGAGAAGGAGAGAGAGAGGGGGATGACACAATTTTAGGAGAGAGAGAGATATTTTGCAGAGAGGTTTTTAGAGAGAGAATGTATTTTTCTTTATCATCTTCTTCCCCAAAACTAGATTTAGAACTCCATTAACGGAGATTATCAATGTAAATCAAATGTAAATTTTAACAATCATACTGAATAATCATGGATGTAGATCAAATTGATCGAACCATGTAAAATTCTATGTGTCTATTTATAATTTTTAGTATTTTAATCATCATTTTAATATCAAATGAGTTTAGATCTAGAAATTGATATCAAGATATGATAAGGGGTGTGTTGTAGGAAATCCTGCAACTACAACTATTGTTGATGGTGGTTTTTTAGTTCAGGGTTAAAATTGTAAAACCTCACACTTAATGTGTCGTCACTCTGCAAAGAATAAAGGAGCCGCAGAGTAGGAGCAACAATGAGAGGAAGCGTGGCCATGACATAGGCCAGACGGTGCCACTTGTCCACGCCCCATGCTACCCAGCCGTCCCTTACTCCTTTGTCGACCAATCAGGTCGCTTTAAACTTGCCACACTCCCATGATTTGTGGATGGGACCATACTTGTCGGCCCTATTCCTCATCGACCAATCAGGTCGTATTAAACCTACCACGTGCACCAGAAGTGTGGCCACACTCGTACTTGGAAGGCCCTCTCTTTTTATTGACCAATCAGGTTACTCTAAACCTGCCACAATATTAAAAGAGGTGGAATTGCGTCAAGTGGTCACCATGCCAAATTGGCTTCCCAAAGATTGCTCAAACCACTTGGAACATTTGGTAAACAATTTTAGTATGAGCTACATGCCAAAAGTTCCGTATGGATGTCTAGCATAACATACTAAAAAATCAAATCAATCCGAGTAACGAGCTAAGAGATACAACATAAAATACGAGCTAAGTCATGGATGAAAACTGACAGAATCCATCCTGAATTCTTCCTGAGTTTTACTGTCGGGATGTTTTCACCTCCTAAACGAGCTCAAAACCTAAAATTTTCATGTAAGGAGATAGGAAATTATTTTCTGACCAGAATGAAGGGGCGGACCGTCAAAATCGGAGTTCGTACGAGAATTCTACAATAATTTTAGTGAGGGTCCCACATCTGAATTTTCTGATTACGAAATTTCATGAGTTAACACAAATTTATGTGAATCATCTCGACCATCCAACTTAGCCAGCATAATTGGATGACTTAGATCAGGCCTAGGGCCATCAGTCAGGTATCACCATGTTCACCACCGACCCAATGTAGGTCCCACATAGTCGGCCTCCCCAAAGGAGGAGCATAGCCTGCCAAACCGTTAGGTTGAATTCGTGTACACACGACCGATCCAAAACCCTAATTAGGGTTTGAGGCATATTACATGTGTCACTAAACGATCACGAGCGTCCATCTTCGCAACTATAGATGGAAGGTGTAGATGTGGACTTAACAGGTCCTGAGCATGTCAACACAATCACCGCGGGCCCGTATACACGCCTGAACAATTTTCCAAGACCGACCATAGCTAGGCACCTTGATTCTTGCGCCCAAACTAAGCATGGACGTACGGTCCCCGACTCCTTTGCGGCACAGGATTCTTGTAGAAAATCAATCTCACCCACTCCTCTTTACCGGTAAACTTGAGTGGCCTAGATCGCACCTTCGTGGGACAGTGAAGTATGGACATATACATCAGCATGCCGTCTACGCGGATGCCTGGTTGGTCCTCTATAAAACACTTATCATACTTGGTTTCGACCAAGCTGAAGAGTGATGTTTGCGCACCTCTTCAAAAACCCTAATTCCACTAACGGTCGCAGATGAGTGTTTCAAAGATCATCTCGTCCGTTCAACTTCACCTGCTTGGTTATATAGCCCCAGTCAGGAGTTAACTGGCGAATGAGATGTCGTGGTGATTACTATCCGCCACTCTACCACACCATGTGATAGGCCAAGGGAGGACTTTCTTGCGCAGCCTCCAAAATATCACATGAAGTAGGATGGACATGATGCTAAACAGTGATGCTTCATACATGATGAATATATTCGATGCACTACATGCATAGAATACACACGATATTTCATAAATGTCGACTTCCTAAATAACTTAGTTATTTAATCTAGCATTACATGCTACTTTCTGTGGGTCCCATGATCTACACACTTGAGACATCAATCATGTCACATACTGGGGTATTAGTTTGGCGGTTTACAACATGCAGCGCGCAATGCACCATCACAAGAACACGTCAGGAAGTCATGGAGGGTTAGAAATGACGGGAGAAGTGGGAAAGACTGATCGTGTGGCACTAACACATGACTCCACTACTCCATCACTCCACTTCCTCCACTTCCCACGAGATACGAAGGTTAGGCTTAATGACTTGTATAAATAGGTTCTCCTCCCTATTTTCCAACAAAACAACACAGAAATCAAGTGTTAATACAATTGTATTCGAAACACCCAGAGCCTGCTTGCATTATTCGTAATCCTGCTCACCTTTCTGTTACAATTCATAAAACAGCCTAAACCTTCACAATCTCAACACCTTATTCGCTTCCCTCCCTAAGATAAACCCCATCTCCTTCACTTTGTGACCGAAACAAGTCTAGAACGGCCATTTCTTGGTTTAGGCCATAATTGTATAGATTGATCTCTCGAATCAAAAGCACTCCCGTGCAGTGCATTTTTTTAGGGTTTAGATTCATTTCTCATCCACGCACCCCAAACTACCAAAACCAGCAGAAATAGTTTTCACCCATAAAAAGCTGTGTAATAATACTATGACATTGTATAACAATGATTGAGAACCGATACTTTTCTCATTGTTATAGCTAATGATTTTCAACAACAATAATGCTAAACTTACAACCTTTGGGATCATTGGACTACTTGGAAGTGACAAAGATTTCGAGTATTGTTGAAGATTGGACATGTGGAATAGGAGCTACAAAGTTTATTTATATATTTTTTGTATTCCATATGTATTAATAGTTTTTCCACTAAAATTGACAAAGGGGGAGATTGTTAGAGAATTGCTCGGTCGAACTCGCATGCGTTGCTATCTCAAGCATGTTTGTCAATGTTAGTGATCAAAACTATAAAGTCTTGATTCCTAGTCTGCTATAACTAAGGTCTCGGAATAGAATAGAAAGTGTATTTGAGCTCAAGAACTCCATGATAAGCTAATGATTTTCAACAACGATAATGCTAAACTTACAACCTTTGGGATCATTGGACTACTTGGAAGTGACAAAGATTTCGAGTATTGTTGAAGATTAGACATGTGGAATAGGAGCTACAAAGTTTATTTATATATTTTTTGTATTCCATATGTATTAATAGTTTTTCCACTAAAATTGACAAAGGGGGAGATTGTTAGAGCATTGCTCGGTCGAACTCGCATGCGTTGCTATCTCAAGCATGTTTGTCAATGTTAGTGATCAAAACTATAAAGTCTTGATTCCTAGTCTGCTATAACTAAGGTCTCGGAATAGAATAGAAAGTGTATTTGAGCTCAAGAACTCCATGATAATCATTATACAAGACGAAGGAATACTCAAGGAACCAGTGGATCTTCATCAACTAAAAGGTATGTGGAGACTTGAACTTATCTATCACTCAAAAGTCTATCTACTCTATCTCATATCTTGAGACAAAAGTCGTATTACTATATAGACTAAGAATATACACATGTGATATTTCGAGCGGAGTATAACTCGCATATCTATTTCTCGAAATATGTGTTGGTAAAGATTTCGCTTTAGCCAAGTTCATCTTTACCTAGTGACGAAATTCATGTTACGTTTCAATCATTTTGGAAATCGCTCTGACGAAAAATAGTTTATGAATAACAACTATATAACGCCCTCTGAGAATGTTTCAATGATTGAAAAGAGAGTTTATACAATATAACCATTGGGGGATGTTGTGGTAAAACATATATGTATAAGTCCTTAGCGCTTGAACTGAAGTTTGCGAACTTTGTTGATCAAGTGGAACCGGAACTTGAGCAGCCAACTCAGTCCGTGAACTTGTGTAGTTTTCGAACCCGAGAATTTCTGCTGGAGTTTGTGAACTCCAACCGGTTAACTTGAGTCCACGAACCCAGTCTGCGAACTTGAGTGGTTATGCCTAAAAACAATATTTCTGAACTTATCTTAATAAACTAAGGAATGCTATTGCAAACCGTGGCTTTATAGTTCATGAATCGATTCGAGTGAATCACATCATTTTTGCTTCAATTGTGCCTTGTGTAGTACATGAGATCTCATAACAATTGAACAACTCTCTAACTAGTTCATTTGAGTCATTTGGACTAGTTATGGTGAAGAAAAATATGGTTGATATGAAAGTTATCATTTGGCTAACCATTTGGTTGACTAGTATTGAACCAACTATTGTACACGTTTGGGTACGGTTACACAAACCCAAAATCGTCAAGTACATGTGTGTATGACAAGCTAAGTTTTCGATCTAACGGTTGAGAAATATTAGCTTGAATCTAATCAGGTTTTCATCTAATGGTGAATATTGAATTCTTTGTTACCAAGCTAACATTGATTGCAAACCCTGATTTGAAAGACTATATAAGGGAGAACTCTAGCAAGTGTGAAACCTAATCCCCACACATTCTGTGTGATACTAGTTTGCTAATCTAGAGTCGATTCTCCTTTAACCTTATAGTTTGATAATCTAGAGTCGATTCTACTAAAACCAGGTTAACGATTTAAAGACTTCATTGGGATTGTGAAGCCAGACCGATACTACTTTTCTTGTAGTTGTGCGATCTGATCTTGCTTTATCTATCGTACAAGTACAATTGTAATAATTGACTTGAGATTAATTTTTCCGATAGGCAAGATATAAAAGTAGTCACAAACATCTTCGTCTCAGCATTTGTGATTCCTCAATAATCTTCTTCGCTGCATCGATTAAGTTTATTGTGAGGTGATTGATAAAACTGAGTTGTTCTTCGGGAATATAAGTCTGGTTTTATTGATTGGTTCCTGTTCACCTTGATTTATCAAAAGATTAAACAAAACTCATAGGTTTATTCGTGGAAGCTTGTAGACTTTTCTGTGTGAGACTGATTTGTTTATTAAAGTCTTCGACTTTGGGGCGTAGCAACTCTTGGTTGTGGGTGAGATCAGCTAAGGGAATCAAGTGTGCAGTATCCTACTGGGATCAAAGGTGTAGGAGCATAATTGTACCTTGGATCAGTGTGAGATTGATTGGGGTTCAACTACAGTCCATACCGAAGTTAATTTGGAGTAGGCTAGTGTCTGTAGCGGCTTAATACAGTGTATGTTTAATCTGGACTAGGTCCCACGGTTTTTCTGCATTTGCGGTTTCCTCGTTAACAAAATTCTGGTGTATGTGTTATTTCTTTTTCGTATTATATTTCGTTATATAATTGAAATAATACAGGGTTTTTTTTTTTTTTATGAATCACATGAATTTTATTAAAATATTAAGTAAAGGAAGTTACATCAAACCTTATACAATCAAAAACAAGCAATAAAACAGACAAAGGAATAAAGCCCATAAAACAAAATCCCACAAGAATTAGCTAAATCTATAATACTTCACATCTGGCATTTCAACTCTAATAAGAGAAGAAGGTATTCCCATGCAAATTAATCTTTCTCTTGCAGGTAAGTGAGCACCATTTTTTGCTAATCCATCAGCAGAGAAATTCACTTCTCTGTAGCAATGAAGGTATTTGATATTTGAGAGATTATTAACAGCTTTTTTCCATCTCCCCTTTAAGAACCATGGCACTTCTTTATGATTGAAAACATTCACCACATCCTTTGAATCTGAGACAATTATCACTTTCTGCTTCCCCCAATCAATTACCAATTCTAAGGCACAAATAATAGCATACAGTTCAACAATAAAGTTAGATGCAATACCTATGCCTCCTGTTAGAGTACCTAGCACCTGACAGTCATGATCTCTGACAATTACCCCAAAACCATCACAACCAAGGTTTCCAAAGGATGAGCCATCACAGCAAAACATAGTAAAACCCAACTGTGGAGGTACCCAATAACATTTTATGATTCTTTGAAATTTGGAATTTCTAACTCCCAACTGAAATTTTCCAATTATTTGCAGATCATAATCCTGGTTCCATTTATTACCTGAAATCCTCAAACCACCTTCAGATATCAACTTCAAAACTCTACCCTTGAAGCCTTGCTTGTTTGGCTTTATTTCTTCAAAAAACTTCTTATTTTTCTGAAACCATAACTCTTTGAGAATGATACATACTGCAGTAATCCATACCTGCTTAATCAGTGGGCTTTTATTTTTTGCTTTACTCCAAACATCAGTGAAATCTTTAGGCTTATCAAATTGAAAGAAGGAACATATCCACTTCCAAATTTCTACACTGAATTCACATTCCCATAGAAGATGATGCATGCTGTCTTGATCTTTCTCACAAATACTGCATCTAGAGACCATTCATACCCTTTATTTACCATAACTTCATCATCCAGATATATTCCTTGAATAATTTTCCATACATTTCTTGCCACACTTGGATGAATGAAGTTATTCCAGATATATTTAGACCAGTTCACTTTACTTTCTTTGTGCCTCAATTTGTTAACAGCATCATGAAATGAGAATGATCCTTGCAAATTCCCCATCCAAATAATCTCATCTTTCCCACCATCCACTTCTGGTCTAGGAACAGTTTTAAAAAGATCTTGGAGTTCATTAGGCAAAGACCACTCACCATTTACAATCAAGCTTGAGACCTTTAGCATAAGATTATCCTTGACAAAAGTTGTATAACCCACTTGATCAATAATAGGGAAATCCCCAATCCAGGTATCAAACCTTACTAAAATAATACAGGTTGTGCGTTGTTCAATTAATTAGAATATCCGACCTTATTGGTTGTTGATTTAAATTGATTGACACTTGGATATTGGTCTTTGGTACCACCCAAGTTGTCTCTCTTTGATTAAGACTCACGAATTATATTTGCTTGAGTAAATCAAATTGAGAGATTGAGATAATAACTTCTTGAGTATTTTCTATTGGTTGAGTCTAACTGTCTAGTTGATTCTCTAGAAAACAACTCGGAGTTGTCCATATAGATTTCTAATCGAAATATTGGGTGTGGTTGTTAGACCCCCGCTTTTTTCAATATGTCTATCGTAAAACTGATATTCTTCTTCAGTTCTCCATTGGGGTTTCTTATTCGCTGATTACTTGAACCTTAGGAGACTGTCTAACTCTTTTCTAATAGCAGGGTAGTACTTTCGGATGCCCTAAACCACTATGCATGATACGTAAAATGCAGTTTTAGCTTAGGTATGATAGTGAAAAATGATTTAGGTCCCTCCTTCTTAATTGAGTGTTGTACTCATGGTAACAAACTAATCTGCCTAAATTTAGGATTCATCCGGTGTATGGTTCAGCAGCATTCGGATCCAAACTAGTGGCATGCTACAATATGTACAGATACAATGGAGGTTATGAAGCCTAAGGTTTTGTATCTTTATAATATACATATCTATAAATAGAGCTTGATGATATTGATACGTCGCCTTTCTTGATAATTATATAACGAAATATAATGCGGAAAAAAAATAATACAGACACCATAATTTTGTAAACGAGGAAACCGCAAATGCAGAAAACCCCCGGGACCTAGTCCAGATTAAACAATACTGTATTAATCCACTACAGACACTAGCCTACTCCAAATTAACTTCGGTATGGAATGTAGTTGAACCCCAATCAATCTCACACTGATCCAAGGTACAATTATGCTCCTACGCCTCTGATCTCAGTAGGATACTGCACACTTGATTCCCTTAGTTGATCTCACCCACAACCAAGAGTTTCTATGACCCAAAGTCGAAGACTTTAATAAACAAATCTGTCTCACATAGAAAAGTCAAAAAGATAGATAAATTCGTCTCCCACAAATAAACCTATGAGTTTTGTTCCGTCTTTTGATAAATTGAGGTGAACAGTAACCAATCAATAAAAACAGACTTATATTCCCGAAGAATAGCTTAGTTTTATCAATCACCTCATAATAAACTTAATCGACGCAGCGAAGAAGATTATTGAGGAATCACAAACGATGAGACGGAGATGTTTGTGATTACTTTTATATCTTGCCTATCGGAGATAGAAATCTCAATCCAATTATTACAATTATACTAGTACGATAGAAACATCAAGATCAGATCACACAACTACAAAAAAAGTAATATCGGTCTGGCTTCACAATCCCAATGAAGTCTTTACGTCGTTAACCTGATTTTAGAAGAAAAAAACCAAAGGTTAAAGGAGAATCGAGTCTAGCTTAGCAAACTAGTATCACATCGTATGTGTGGGGATTAGGTTTCCCAGTTGCTAGTGTTCTCCCTTATATAGTCTTTCAAATCAGGGTTTGCAATCAATGTTAGCTTGGTAACAAAGCATTAAATATTCACCTTTAGATGAAAACCTGATTAGATACAAGATAATATCTCTCAACCGTTAGATTGAAAACTTAGCTTGACATACACACATGTACTTGAAGAATTGGGTTTGTGTAACCGTACCTAAACGTGTACAATGGTTGGTTCAAAATTAGTCAACCAAATGGTTAGCCAAATGTTAACTTCCATATAAACCATATTCTTCTTCACCATAACTAGTTCAGATGACTTAAATGAACTAGTTAGAGAGTTGTTCAATTGCTATGAGATCTCATGTACTACACAAGACACAATTAAAGCAAAAACGATGTGATTCACTCGAATCGATTCATGAACTATAATGCCTCAATAGCATTCCTTAGATAATTTAGATAATTTCACGAACATAGTTTTTAGACATAACCACTCAAGTTCGCGGACTGGGTTCGCGGACTCAGGTTAACCAGTTGGAGTTCTCAAACTCCAGCAGAAATTCTCGGGTTCGAGAACTTCCGTCAGTTCGCAGACTGAAACCAAGATACAACTCCAGCAGAAATTCTCGGGTTCGAGAACTATGCACGTTTGCGGACTGATTTCGCGGACTGAGTTGGATGCTCAAGTTCCGGTTTCACTTGATCAACAAAGTTCGTAAACTTCGGTCCAAGTGCTAAGGACTTGTACATATTTGTGTTGCAACGATAATGTTTATATCCCCCAATAGTTATATTGTCTATACTTTCATTTCAATCAGTGAAACATTCTTAGAGGGCATTATATTGTTGTTATTCACAAACTATTTTTCGTCAGAGAGATTTCCAAAATGATTGAAACATAACATGACTTTCATCACTAGGTAAAGATGAACTTGGATAAAGCGAAAGCTTTACCAACACATATTTCGAGAAATAGATAAGTGAGATATACTCATCTCAAAATATCACATGTGTATATTCTTAGTCTATGTAGTAATACGAATTTTGTCTCAAGATAGGAGATAGAGTAGATAGACTTTCGAGTGATAGATGAGTTCAAGTCTCCACATACCTTTTAGTCGATGAAGATCCACTGGTTCCTTGAGTAGTCCTTCGTCTTGTTTGATGATCTCCATGGAGTTCTTGAGCTCAACCACACTTTTTATCCTAGTCCGAGACCTTAGCTATAGTAGACTAGAAATCAAGACTTTATAGTTTTGATCACTAACATTGACAAACATGCTTGAGATAGCAACGCATTCGAGTTCGACCGAGTTAACAATCTCCCCCTTTGTCAATTTTAGTGGCAAAACTATTAATACATATGGAATACAAAAAATATATAAATAAACTTTGTAGCTCCTATTCCACATGTCTAATCTTCAACAATACTCGAAATCTTCGTCACTTCCAAGTAGTCCAATTATCCAAAAGGTTGTAAGTTTAGGATCATCATTGTTGAAAATCTGTAGCTACAATAATGAGAAAAGCATCGGTTCTCAATCATTGTTATACAGTGTCATAGTATTATTACACATCGTGAAAGTCCAATTGCATCACAACTTCAACAACAATTAATGTAGTTGCAGGAATTACCACAACACACCCCTTGTAATATCTTGATAATAATTTTTTGATCTAAACTCATTTGATATGAAAATAATGATTAAAATACTAAAATTATAAACAGACACACAGGTTCGATCAATTTGATCTACATCCATGATTCTTCACTATGATTGTTTAAGTTTACATTTGATTTACATTGATGATCTCCATTAATGGAGTTCTAGATCTAGTTTTTTGCGGAAGAAGATGATAAAGAAAAATACATTCTCTCTCTAAACATATCTCTCTGCAAAATCTCTCTATCTCTCTTACGAAAATTTTCTTTCTCTCTCTCTCTCTCATTCTTGCTCTCCTCTTTATATAGGTGTTTACATAATGGATGACAGCTCACACTTCCCCTATTTTAGCATCCCTTTCCACACTCTCGCAAGATTTCTCCATATTCTCTCGAGCTCCTGCCTTGTTATCTCGATCTCCTGCCTTGTTCTCTCGATCTCCTGCCTTTTTCTCTCGAGCTCCCGCTACATTCTCGCGAGTGTTCTCTCGAACTACAAAATCTTCACATTTTTATCGTGTTTTATGTTGTCGTTGTCTATTACGTCATTCTTTGGATTATTCTGCGACGCTCGCAGTGTGTTGTTGAAGAACTCACGGAAATGTTGTTAATAATTTCGTAAGAATGTTGCTGTGGCGATATTCTGATCCTACATCTTGCCTCTTTTTTCTTGAATATTGCTTGAAAAGTAATCTTTAAGAAAAAAATTTGTTGTAGTAGTAGTCTTTGATCTTTGCTGATGACGGAACGAGCGAAAGAATATTGGACATGAAAAGTACGTACTTGCCTTTATTATTTTGTGAAGTTCCAGATCTTTGTGAAGTAAATAAGAAGTATCAACTCTTGAAGTATACGAATTATGAAATATCCTTGAAGAAATATAAGAAGTACTCAATCCTCAAAATATAAGAAGTATCCGTCCTTGAATGAAAGTCATAAGTATTGCCTATATCCATGTGAAATTATTACTTCATTTTTGGTGAAAATTCTTGTCCATTTTGGAAATGATTCTTTCCGAGAAGATAAAGAACATAAAATTTCTTCTTGGTAATCCATAGTTGCCTCTGTTCTTTATCTATGAAGGTAGAATCCTTGAGAAAATGTTAAATGAACGAATTGTTTCTTTATTCTTATCCTGCCTCTGCCTTATGCGATGATCTATTTAAGAAGATAATCACATTCTGGGAAATAATCACATCTCCTGCGAGATTCTAAATGGTTTTGCGAAATTATGAATAGTGTTCCTGAAATAGTGCCGTGAATAGTGCTGTGAATAGTACTGCGAAATTATGAATAGTGCTGCGCAATTATAAATAATTCTTCTGAGAGACTCTGAATAATACTTCTGAGAAATTATGAATAATACTTCTAAGAGATTCTGAATATCATTTCTTGCTTCTCATTATCTCTCTTGCGATTAACAAATCTTTCCTGCATTCTTAAAAGAAAATAGTTAATGTTTGGGATTATTCTATTGGTCTTATTTTTCCTTCCTAGTTAAAGGTCTTATTTTGCCAATTTTTCTTTTTACGACAAAATCGCAGGACGTTCTTACATTTATGTGCAAAAACCCATTGATCTTGCCTTATCCTTGTTTTGTCAATTTCTTTGCGTCAATATGACAGGCCTAAGTTCTCTTGCGAGAACGAAGCCCCATGACATTGACGTCTTGCGATGAAATCGCAGGACATCTTGACACTTTCATGTAAAAACCCATTGATCTCATCTTATTTTTTTATCTTGGCTTTTGCCTCTGTATAATATTTGTCACGCGACAATATGACAGGCCTAAATGTTCTTGCGAACGTAAAGCCCCATGACATTGCCGTCTTAAGACACTTTTAAGATCCCTAATGGAGGGTGCCACCCTTATCTTCACCCTGGTTGCCTCTTCAAGGAGGGCACATCGTCCATACAAGACTAGCTCCTCCCATCCGGTCTTAACAACAACCCGTTGTTTTCGCAGCCTCTTGTCATTTATACCATATGGCTTATAGTTACAAGACTGCACCCTAAGTGGGGTTTTCTTCGGGCCGAGTGCATCATAGCCAAGACTTTTCAAGAATAGCCAGGGTAGTTTCATACGCCCTAGGCACCCTTGGCTCAACCGTGTACCTCGGCGCCTTGGTCATACTCTGCACTCCTTAGGAAAGACCCTCGGTCGTCCAACCAGGGTATAACCTTATATAAATGGAAATCCTAGGAACCTCTCATGGATGGGTTTTCAATAACCCCAATCTCCGTGACTCAGGTTCCAGCAGCGGTATAACCTTATCCCTGAGACACGCAAAGAGATACCTTCTAATATGACGCACTTTAGGTCTTACATTTGCCTCTTGCGAAATTGTATTCGCGAACTAGGGTGTACGCCATAAAGGTTCGTCCCATTTTTATGTCTCTGCGAAATTTTATTCGCGTTTCTTTATTCTTTTATTTCTATCATTTCTGTCATTTATCTCAATTCTTTGCGAGATATCTGCGCGAAATAATCATCAACTCTATTTTTTGCAAAATAGTCAAAGACCAACTCTGCAAAATGAATATCTGCGAAGTATAAATTATTTGGTAACAGGGAAAGTTGAACCCATGCCCTTTAGCTTGCAACACTCTTTCTCTGACCATCTGTACCACTTATTGTGTGTGAAAGAAGTCTATAATGCCGCAACTGTATTCCATTTCGTCTCCTTTGAAAGTTAAAAAATATTTGAAAAATATTTGTGCAGCTGCGAATTCGAACCCATGACCGCAGGTCTGTTTGCTCCAACTCTAACCATCTCTCCTAGCTTTTGTTTGTGTAGGAATGGCGATATTTGCATATATTATTCTCATTTTAATGTCCTTTGTATACTCTTCCTTTTTGTCCTTTATTCGCTAGTTTGCTGACTTCATATTCTTCTTTTCATTGCAGCATCATTCATTATATATTAGTGGGAATGAATCTTCAAGTGAAACTTGTTAACCTTCTCAAGAAACTGTCCCTTCGTGAATTTTCATTTTCTCCCATATTCGAGATTTGTTCTTCGCTGAGATTTTTGTGCTACTCCTCTTGTACTATTCGCAAATTAGTTGTTGTATCTCGCTGGATCCTGCAAAGTTATCTCGGCCACTAAACTTTCTCTACTGCTATTATACCTTTCTTATTGCTTGTTTTGTTGTGTCTGAAATAATTGAAGTGATGCTTGACTGCTGGCTTAGTTAACTTGGCTGTAATCTGTTCTAAATTTGTAAGTTTCATTCTCGATGTTGGATTGATGATGAACTCATGAGCGGGGGTTGTTTTCGCAGAGAAGGGTTTTATCTTCACGCGTGTTGTTCATTTATTGTTACTTCTTTGCACGGCCTTAAATTCTTTCACGCTGCAATAATATTTTCTAAGGATGAGAAATCCGTTCACCTCTAAGATTCTCTT
Organism: Papaver bracteatum; assembly: GCA_023529315.1. Lineage (NCBI taxonomy): Eukaryota > Viridiplantae > Streptophyta > Magnoliopsida > Ranunculales > Papaveraceae > Papaver > Papaver bracteatum. The sequence continues at coordinate 120,419 of JAJJWX010004502.1, forward strand.
CATCACCTGAAACTATTTTTGTTGTTATAGTTTGCTTCCTTTCCCGATCTATGTCCCTTTAATCGCTCTTATCGTCGCATGTTCTTGGTCTGCTATTCTTCTTCATTTTCGAGCTTCGCATGATAACTCTTGTTAGTAAACTTCACAACACTTCTTCGCATGTTGGCTTAACTTCTTAGGAACAATACACATTGCAGGAATTTGTATTCTTCGCAGGTTAGCTGCACATGGTTTCTGTTTCGGATTTGTTGCCTTTACTTGTTTTAGTGTGGTTTCTTTACTTTCGACAGTAAATTTTATAGATCCTGCAAATTCATATATCAGTAACTACTCAAGAAGTCTAAGGATCAATAATATGACCACTTTAATTTCTAATAATACGACATTTCTGCCACTACCTATCAATGAAAGCTTGGTCATTATAATTTTAAGAACATTATTAAGGTAAGAGATGAAAGAAAATAAGAAAGATGATAATACTCCCCTTTTGATTGTGCCGCTCATGGTCATTCTTTTGCAGGTTAGAAAATAGCTAGGCGAATGTAGATGGTCTCTTAACTGATGATAATTCGATCTCCTGTTATTCTAAACTTTCTCAACGAAGCTTCTGAAGCCTGTTTTCACAAAACTTTACTTTACGAAGTAAACTGTTCTTCCCATGATTCTCGTTCGCAAAAATACTTCTAAGCAAATCTGATTTTCTTCTCATAAGTCTTCGTGAGAATCTTTATCCCTCCTCTCCCTTAATGTTACGTTTTGCTCCTTTATGTAGTGAACCTTCGAATCTAATAAGCAGATGAAGAACACCATGAGATGTAGCATCTTTCGCGGAGAGGACCTTTATTTTCTCGTTCGATGCGAAGTTTTACTACTGGAGCTTTTTACTTCTTCGCTCTTAAAGACACCTCGTTCTCTACCTGTCAATTTCTGTTTCTTCTGCGAGTATATCATCCTTGTATTTGTTGAGAATGATCTTTGTACTTCAGTTGAGAATTTTTTTCTTGGTGTGGTTACTTTGCTACAAGCTAATTGTTATGTGCGTCATTCTGATTAAGAATATAGGTTGTTTCTATTTTGGACTTCATTTATCTTCTCCTATGTTTCGTCCGTACTCAAACCTGCGACCAATGACTTGCTGCTGCGAAGTAATAGATATGAAAATATTTACTTTGCATACTCTTTTCCCTTTCATCCTTATAACGATGTAATGAGATTTTCTTCTCACTTTTTTCTTATATACGATTCCTCCAAACCTGTTTAATTATTTCATTGTGTTTGTATGAGTTTGGTCTTTGGTTGATGATAATCGATGTAATCATGAGATAACTAACTGACTAATGATACACATTGCGAATATCATCTAAATATTCTGATGATAGTCATGAGATGTAGTCATGGAATCCTTTGAATAGTAGTCATAAGTACGTCTTTGTTTTGTGAAGGTCTTTCTTTAAATATTTTTGACTGATGCTGCGAAGATGTATATCCTTTGATATCTCTGATTTTCTCCTGATGCTATTGGCAATTGACATTTATAGCTGAATCTTGATGAAGTTTGGTTGTTCGAAATGTTGACGATGGTTCCATTGTTTTCTACTCTCAGCTTTGCTCTATCTCTTTTTAGATGCTCCTGCGAATTTCTTCGCGCTGTTGAATCGAGTTCTCTTCATGATGCAAATAACCCTAACCTAGCTGTGCATCTAGCTGTGCGAATAACCTAGTTGTACTTTCCCTTATTCATGTGTATAAATTTCGCAAAAATGTGGGAGTTTCGCAAAACAGAACTATTGATTGCAAATATCTCACTGCGAATATCTCTCAGCATCTTTCCTCTCCATTTGTTTCGAACAAGGGGTTTTAATTATGTTTCTCGCATCTCTTAAGCTGGTTCTGGTTTGTCGAATGAGACATGAGCTTCGTGAATAATCTGAGAATGAAGGCTTTGAACAAAGTGATTCGTTGGACCTAAGCTGGTTGATTTGTTTGCTCTGAAATGATCACTTGACGAGATAGAAATTGCTGACGAATGTAGTTTGGAATTTGGTGCTCGTGGGTCCTTTTATCTTAAAGTTATGCTATATCTTCTTTATTGTATGCTTCTCCTTCATTCATCTCCGCCGAATGGACTAAACTTATTTCTTCTCCTGCAAGTTGATGATGAGCCCTTCTTGCTGTGTTGATTTTGAATACTCTTGTGCGAAATTATCGCACTGTCTTGTCCTCTTCCTTAATACCTGGTTCCACCACTAACTGCTTTGTAGATATTCTCCTACGTTGCTGACTAGTTTTCATCTTCCTTGTTTCTAACTAATGTGAGGTGCCAATCTCATTAACTGCAGTTTTATTCGCAGAAGGGATCTTTACCTTCGCAGATGCTTTCGTTATTTTTCCATACATGCTGGTGTTTAGAGAAGATTTTAATCATATATGCTGCAAACGATCAGTAAATTTGGTTAGCAGTCTATAGAGCATTAAGATGGGTAATTTCTCCCTATGAAGAATGAAAACCTTCAATGAAATCTGCTCGTTTTTGTTCTTACGAAATGTAAATCTCTAATCAACAGAAAATCTCGAAATTTGACATTTTTAGAGATTCAGTAAACAGATTTGTAAAATGAGGTTTGGTTACTACAAATTCATAGCAAAAACATTTTTAGATTCAAGACTTCCGTAATAACTCAAACTTCCACAAAAAGCAAATTTTGGGTTTTATAAAAAATCTGCTTTCCAATATTTGTTTTGAAATTCCCAGATCCGAAAAATAAAACAAAAAATAAGAAAAGTGAGAAGAAATTTGTCCTTTTTGATGATTTGTTGACATAATTTTGCTGGTATTTTCTTCAGCTACCTCTTAATATATCTCCTTATCCAGTGAGATCCAATTCTAATGATAGCCAATTTCTTTGAATCTTCTTCAATTTGACATGTAGTTTGTCACTGTTTATAGCGCCAAAATGTAGTTACAGGAATTCCCACAACACACCCAATGTAATATCTTGATAATAGTTTCTTGATCTAAACTCATTTGATGTGAAAATAATGATTAAAATACTAAAATTATAAATAGACACACAGATTTTTACATGGTTCGATCAACTTGATCTACATCCATGATTCTTCACTATGATTGTTTAAGTTTACATTTGATTTACATTGATAATCTCCATTAATGGAGTTCTAGATCTAGTTTTTTGGGAAGAAGATGATAAAGAAAAATACATTCTCTCTCTAAAAATACATTCTCTCTGCAAAATCTCTCTCTCTCTCTTACGAAAATTGTCTCTCTCTCTCTTTCCTGCTCTCCTCTTTATATAGGTGTTTACATAATGGATGACAGCTCACACTTCCCCTATTTTAAGATCCCTTTCCACACTCTCGCAAGCTTTCTCCATATTCTATCGAGCTCCTGCCTTGTTCTCTCGAGATCCCGCTATATTCTCGCTAGTGTTCTCTCCAACTACAAAATCTTCACATCTTTCTCGTGTTTTATGCTGTCGTTGTCTATTACGTCATTCTTTGAATTATTCTGCGATGATCGCAGTGTGTTGTTATAGAACTCACGGAAATATTGTTAATAATTTCGTAAGAATGTTGCTGTGGCGATATTCTGATCCTACGATTAATACTATGGTGATACTTTACTCCCCCTTAGTCAATACTCCATATCACATGGAAACCACTCCCCCTTACATAATGATCCGAAAACCATATGTATTTGTAGTATAAACTACATATTAATTCTCCCCCTTTTTGTCAATAAAATTGGCAAAGGTACAAGAATGGGATCCTAATGAAATTTCCGTAAGAGACATTTCATGACCAAAGGTAAATGTATATCATCGTTTTTATATGCAATCATAAAGCCGAAGCTAAATGCATTCATCAAGGAGTTTATAAATACGCAAGATAACCCCATCTAATACTCCACAGCCTCACTCCCCACAAAGATTTGGCAATTAAGAACAAGTTCAAAAGAACTCTCCCCCATTAAATGTCATTCCCAAGGGAACAACAAGAGCGACCTTAATTTCAAAAGAAAAGAAGGATTTTTCTTTAGGCTCAATAAATTACATACAAGTATGAATTTGGAATCAAAAAAGAAATATTTAATCATATTAACCCAAGCGAACCAAGATTAATTTGACTAAATATGCTCAACACAAGTAAACTTATGGAGACTCAAATCAATTAGATTAATCACAAGAGGAATCGTAAATAATCTAATTGTCATACTCAATCAAACTAATTACAAAAGTAATCAATTTAATTGTCCGCACTCGACATAAGAACTTCTTATGGAGCAATGACTAAGGTAATCACGAATAATCAACCCAGTCGAAGAGATGATCAACATAAGAAAACTTACAGAGTGATAACTAAATAACCACACAAGATGATTGATTTAGTCCATTCATGTTCAACATAAAGTACCTTACGGAACAACAAATAAGCTAATCACAAAGCAATCAACTTTTGTTGTTTTAGTGCTCAACATAAGACTCTTCAAGGAACAACACAATATTTACACAAAAAATGTGGATCGGAGGATCGACCTATATCGTGGAATAAGCAAGGATTCATTCTATGTTTCCATCATCATTTGCACAATGACACACAATAGACATAATCCTTGAATCACAAAAGATTTTAACCTATCTTACATCAATAGTTGACAATATAGGCTTAACTTTTGTGTTTTTCCAAAAGTCTATTCATCCTTTTATCAATATTTTCATATCAATTCACGAACGACTTTAGTTTTGAAAAAATATGGGAAAATCAAGTTCACGGACGTAAACACACATATCCTATCAAAATATTACAATATATGAAATCAAAAGGTTAATACTGCAACCATCATCTTCCAAACAAATTTAGAATTTAAACCAATAAATCTAAAAACAAGAAGATAAAAAATATTGGATATAGCTATGTATAATCACAATAATGGCTATTCCAAAATACTAGTTATTATTCTAAAAACAATAGAAGATATACTAGACATTAAGACCTTTGAAGAAGTCATTATCGTCCCCGAACTCCTTGTCGTCAACAGCCATTGGAACATATGATTCATTAAGATAGAAGTTTATATCGATGAATCTTTTTGGTTGTTGTTGTCGAACCAGGGCCTTTTGAATCTCATGAGTCTTATACACAAAAGCCTTTACTTGTTGAATCTCCTTTTGCAGCTCCTTCAACACTTCAAGAATATCAGAAAACTTCTGAGAGTTTGAGGAATAACTCTTGGCTTCTTCATATTCCTTCTCTTTATTTTCAAGGTTGGAGGCAATGGAGATTTTTATTTTTCCTTCATGATTGATGGGTTAACTATCACATTACCTTCTTTTTCATCAGAAGACATCATTCTTGGAGAGTACATGAACGTATGGGTTTGTGAGAGGAATTCACAATTATCTCAACAATTAGTCTTGAGATAAAAAGAGGTTTTAGAGAAGGAAAAAGACTGTAGGGTTCGAAACCTAACACAAGTTCGTAAACGATCAACTTTTATCCATATAAAGAGTAGAATTGTCGATAGTCCCTTTTATTTTGTTTGATAGACAAAAAGAAACACATCTTAGAAAAAAAAAACTTTTCCTAAAGCCTGAGAGGTACAAAATCATTGTCTCTTTTGATCAGGCACATGAGATAATATTTTAGAAACAACATAATCAAGTTGCGTTGTGGTGAACTATAATTTGTCCACCAATTTCCTCTTGTGGAAAATCCACAGACTTCTGTCTATCGAAACAGTTTGACCATGATTTCTTTTCAAATGGTCTTGGTTTTTCCTTGGAAACTAACTTCTTAGACGAAGATAAAATATTACATACCTTGGCGGTCTTCTGAGCAAGTTAAGTTTTCTTCCTAAATGATTTGCTCTTCGTTGAAGTTTGTTGACGTTTCTTTGTTTGTGTTTAAACTTGTAACACCTTGAGAGTTCATGACCCTTTAATATGAGCATGTCGTACTTGGATAATTATCAAGCTTCTGAGATGTGCAAGAAGCTAGGCACATAGTGGATCCTGAAACATTATATACAGAGTTTCCAAAGATTGGGTTAACTTTGTCTTCCAGAATAGTTGGATTATCTTCTGAAAAAATATCAATATTGATGTGTGTATTGCTACAATTATCAAAATCGATATTTTCACCAAGAAGAGCAATAATTGATTTCTTGTCTTCATTAGAATCATAGATATCAGACATTTCATCAAGATTTGCAGCAAGACCTTTGTTCCCAGTGTATTTTCTTCGATTTGGACACTCATTAGTAAAATGACCAAAACCTTTACACTTGAAGCACTTAGGCATATCCTCTTCATCAGTTTCTTCAATATCCCTATTTTTAGGAGGAACACGATTATGAGGTTTCACTGATGCCTTAGGATTATCTCTGGAGAACCGTTTACTTCTCTTCAATAAAAGATCCCTAAACTGTCTGGTGATCATCGAGACTGATTTGTCAAGATCTTTATCTGAAGAATCTGTCTCAGAGTGATCATCTTCTGAGATATACACTTTTTTACTTTTATCAAGTAATTTAGTATCCTTTAGTGCTTTGAACACAACATCCTTAGATTTGGACGAGTGTTCATGATCAAAGATCTTAAGCTTTCCAACTAGCGTATTTCTGGAGAGAGTACCTAGGTTATTTATATTAGAGCATTGATCGGTCAAACTCGCATGCGTTGCTATCTCAAGCATGTTTGTCAATGTTAGTGATCAAAACTATAAAGTCTTGATTTCTAGTCTACTATAGCTAAGGTCTCGGACTAGGATAGAAAGTGTAGTTGAGCTCAAGAACTCCATGGTAATCATCACACAATATGAAGGACTACACAAGGAACCAGTGGATCTTCATCGACTAAAAGGTATGTGGATACTTGAACTTATCTATCACTCAAAAGTCTATCTACTCTATCTCCTATCTTGAGACAAAAGTCGTTTACTATATAGACTAAGAATATGCACATGTGACATTTCGAGCTGAGTATATCTCGCTTATCTATTTCTCGAAATGTGTGTTGGTAAAGCTTTTGCTTTAGCCAAGTTCATCTTTTCCTAGTGACGAAAGTCATGTTATGTTTCAATCATTTTGGAAATCGCTCTGAAGAAAAATAGTTTCTGAATAAAAAATATATAACGCACTCTGAGAATGTTTCAATGATTGAAATGAGAGTTTAGACAATATAACCACTGGGGGATATAAACATTATTGTGGTAACACATATATGTATAAGTCCTTAGCACTTGAACCGAAGTTTGCGAACTTTGTTGATCAAGTGAAAATCGGAACTTGAGCAGTCAACCCAGTCCGCGAACGCAATCTATGAACGTACGTAGTTCTCGAACCCGAGAATTTCTGCTGGAGTTGTAGCTCGGTTTCAGTCCGCGAACTGAGGAAGTTCTCGAACCCGAGAATTTCTGCAGGAGTTTGTGAACTCCAACCGGTTAACTTGAGTCCGCGAACCCAGTCCGCTAACTTGAGTGGTTATGTCTAAAAACTATGTTCGTGAAATTATTTAAATTATCTAAGGAATGCTATTGTAAACCGTGGCTTTATAGTTCATGAATCGATTCGAGTGAATCACATTGTTTTTGCTTCAATTGTGTCTTGTGTAGTACATGAGATCTCATAGAAATTGAACAACTCTCTAACTAGTTCATTTGAGTCATTTGAACTATCTTTGGTGAAGAAGAATATGGTTGATATGGAAGTTAACATTTGGCTAACCATTTGGTTGACTAATTTTGAACCAACCGTTGTACACGTTTAGGTACGGTTACACAAACCCAAATCGTCAAGTACATGTGTGTATGGCAAGCTAAGTTTTCGATCTAACGGTTGAGACATATTATCTTGTATATGATCAGGTTTTCATCTAACAGTGAATATTGAATGCTTTGTTACCAAGCTAACATTGATTGCAAACCCTGGTTTGAAAGACTATAAAAGGGAGAACTCTAGCAACTGGGAAACCTAATCCCCACACATTATGTGTGATACTAGTTTGCTAAGGTAGAGTCGATTCTCCTTTAACCTTTAGTTTTCTTCTTCTAAAACCAGGTTAACAACTTAAAGACTTCATTGGGATTGTGAAGCCAGACCGATATTACTTTTATTGTAGTTGTGTGATCTGATCTTACTATTTCTATCGTACGAGTACAATTGTAATAATTGGCTTGAGATTTCTATATCTGATAGGCAAGATATAAAAGTAATCACAAACATCTTCTTCTCATCATTTGTGATTCCTCAATATTCTTCTTCACTGCTTCGATTAAGTTTATTGTGAGGTGATTGATAAAACTGAGCTATTCTTCGGGAATATAAGTCTGGTTTTATTGATTGGTTTATGTTCACCTTGATTTATCAAAAGACGGAACAAAACTCATATGTTTATTCGTGGGAGATGGATTTATCTATCTTGTAGACTTTTCTAGTATGAGACAGATTTGTTTGCTAAAGTATTCGACTTTGGGTCGTAGCAACTCTTGGTTGTGGGTTAGATCATCTAAGGGAATCAAGTGCGAAGTATCCTACTGGGATCAGAGGCGTAGGAGCATAAATGTACCTTGGATCAATGTGAGATTGATTGGGGTTCAACTACGGTCCAGACCGAAGTTAATTTAGAGTAGGCTAGTGTTTATAGCGGCTTAATACAGTGTATGTTTAATCTGGTCTAGGTCCCGGGGTTTTTATGCATTTGCGGTTTCCTCGTTAACAAAATTCTGGTGTCTGTGTTATTTCTTTTCCGTATTATATTTTGTTATATAATTGAAATAATACAGGTTGTGCATTGTCCAATCAATTAGAATATATGACCTTATTGGTTGTTGGTTTAAATTGATTGACACTTGGATATTGGTCTTTGGTACCATCCAAGTTATCTCTCTTTGTTTGACTAGCGAATCATATTCGCTTGAGTAAATAAAATTGAGAGATTGAGATAATAACTCCTTGAGTATTTTCTATTGATTGAGTCTAGTTGATTCTCTAGAAAATAACTCAGAGTTGTTCATACAGATTGCTAATAGAAATATTGGGTGAGGTTGTTAGACCCACCGCTTTTTCAATTGGTATCAGAGCATGCAAACACATTCAAGACCTCATATGTATGTGTTTGTAAGCGATCTGACTCTATGGACAGAGGTGTTATCTCAATAAATGTGCCACCACCAGTCTTCGATGGATCTAATTACTTATGATGGAAAATTTATATGCGAGATTTTCTTCAAGCACGTGATTTTCAGTCATGGGTATATGTAGTTAATGGCTATGATCCTCCGGTAGTGGCAGTTGACAACGTGAACGTTCCAAAAAATATTAGTGAATACACCCCTACCGAAATTCTTGATGCAAAGGAAAATTCAGATGGATTGAATGTGATCATACACGCCATTACCCCAAATCTTCAGCACCATGTGTCTAATTGCACTAAGTCGCAAGAAGCTTGGGATATCTTAGCAACCATATTTGAAGGAAACACCAGTGAAAAGGAAGCTAGGCTTCAAAACCTTAGTTCCAATTGGGAAAACCTTCGTATGGCAGATGAAGAAACATTTGATGAGTTTAATCACAAAGTGTCTGAAATTGTGAATGCATCTTTTGCATTGGGTAAGACTATTCCTGAAAACGACATTGTGATGAAAATTCTCATATCGCTGCCATCTAGATACGATTCTAAGAAGCATGCCATCATTGAGGGAAATACCTTGATACACTTTCCAGAAATTTTCTAGCAGGAAAGTTGAAAATTTTCGATCTTGAACTGGAACAAAGAGAGAAACGTCATCTATCTAGCAACCATGTTGTTACATCTGATCGTAATTCTTGACGTCCCAAATTGATTGACAAAAAGGATGAGAATTGTTTTAATTCGACTCTGTCACTGTTTATATAACATCTTAAGAAATTTCTTAGACAAAGTAAAAGAAAGTCTCAAAAGAAAAGACAGTCAATCAATAAAAAGGTCCAGAAAAACTATGTTACTAACTCGTATTTCTAGTGCTATAGAAGTGTTCATGATACTTCTAAATATCCAAATAAGGAAATGAATAAGTTAAGTAAAGCATGGATGGAAACTCTTGACTATTGTCCTGAGGATGATGTCTATGAGGGCTCACTCAATCTTTTTGCTGATAATCATGAATCTTATTCTAACAGTCGTGATCACTCCATGATAAACAATCTTACTTCCTCAGAAGTCCTTCAACTAGATAAGGAAGTCGTATCTAAAAGGATTGAAAATATGGAAAGTGAACTGTCAAAGTTAAAAATGTCTTGCAATCATGATTCTCAAAACTTTTCGATTTTTCGTTAAAAAGTTGTCAGCAAAATTCCTCTGAGTCTATGCCATTCTTAAATCACTCTGGAAATAGGGATAGCATAGAGAGTCACAAGAATGTATCTAACCTTGCAGATTCAACTTGTGATTATCATGACCATATAAAAGTTTGGGGCACTAAGAAACGAAAGAAACACTTTTCTACAAAAAGTTATTTGAAAAAGAGGAGAAAGAAGTCTCGTACTAAATCCTCTGCCTTTGTAAAAGAGATTTCCAATAGAATATATAGTTTCCGAGAATCAACAATCAAAGTGTTGAAATCTATGCTGAAGGAAGGAAAGAATGATGTTCATAACTCTTCTTTCTTAAAAACAAGACAGAAACAAAGAATAACTTCATCACCTCAAAAGAAGTTACCCAGTCCTAAGACTAAGTCTTATGGAGTGCTAGTCTAGCACCTAGATTATCAGTCAAGAATACCTCCTAAATCTTATGGGAGTGCTAATCTAGCTGCTAGATTAGCAGTCCACGTCAGCCCAGCGCTAAATCATTCCGCGCTCAGCGCTAAATGGTTCAGCGCAACCAATCTCAGCCGTCAGATCAAAAATAAATCCCTCAGCGCTGAATCATTCCGCGAAAAGGTAGTTTTTCTAGCGCTGAATCATTCTGCGTATCAATCTAGCATGTTACTTCACATGCTAGCAACTGGTAGGAAAGAGAACTAGTGTTAAATTTTTTGCTACACTTTTTTTTTGAATTGCAACACTTATGCGCTAATCTAGCACCTCCAATCTAGCCCATAAGACTTAGTCTAAAAGGGATTGGATCATGTACAGTTTATAATATTGTATTAAGGATTTTTTGTCTACCCCTGTTAGACAAAAAGTCAATCTTCAAGAGGGTTGCAATGAAACATGTATGTTTCTATTTTTAAAGTCTTTTACTGTGGATAATCATGATTCTGTTAGGGTTTTGGTCAAAGGTTAGTTTGGATATGTATCTTCTCAGTTTCCTTTAAGATAAAGTGTTCTTCGTTAAACATTTCATCTATCTCTTCTATCATGTCCTCATCAAGTCTTTCCAGTAAAGAAAGTGATGTTTGGACTGTTCTCTTTCCATCAAAGAAGACATAATTTGATTCTTCAGATAATTGTGTGAACCCTGATTCTCATGGTTCCTCCCTGGATGGGAACATCTTTGTTTCTTATTTTGATAAGCTCTCATTGATCATGAATCTATTCTTGGAACAAGTTCGTTCCCTGAAAAGTGATCTAGAAACTTCTTCCAAGAGACTTGAAGAAAAGATTAAAAATCTAGAATCTAGAATTGATCTGATCGAAGATGAGCTTGAAAAATACAGAGAATATGAGAAAAGTATACAAAGTAAGTGCAATGTTATTGTCTAGTAAATCTTCTATTTTTCTTGTTTTGTTTAGAAGAATAACTAGTATTTTGGAATAGCCATTATTGTGATTATACATAGCTATATCCAATGTTTTTCATCTTCTTGGTTTTAGATTTATTGGTTTAATTTCTAAACTTGTTTGGAAGATGATGGTTATAGTATTAATCTTTATGGTTTTATATATTGCAATATTTTGATGGGATATATGTGTTTACATCCGTGAACTTGATTGTCCTATATTTTGTCAAAAGTAAAATCGTTCTTGAATTGATATGCAAATATTGATAAAAGGATAAATAGACTTTTGACAAACACAAAAGTTAAGCCTATATTGTCAATTATTGATGTAAGATAGGTTCTTATTTACTCAAACCAAAACATGCTGAAAACATAGTGGAAAAACGTTATGGATGCTCATCAATATTAGCTAGTTAAATTCAGTTTACATTGGTAAGCATAATAACTTAACATTCAACGGCGGATAGAAGGCTTAGGAGTTAAAAAAAGTCATTTGGGTTTGCAATTTTGACTTTGACCATGGCAGATTTCCGTGGCATGTGAAAGACGCATTTGATCTAGAGAAGACTATTTAGGAGGTGATATCCTAAAAATAGCTTCTGACTGGTTGATTTCAATATGTTCTTTTACACTATCATTGTAGTCGTTGGCTATTTGATTTGGAGGGGATCGAAAAGTAAGTTATTTTTACTTGTGTATTCACAAGAAAGTTCTTGATTTGGAATTGTAGCTATCTATGTTGATGGTACAAACATGATGGGTACTTTTGATGTAATAAGAGACCTTAAAAGTTATTTGAAATCCGATTTTGAGATGAAAAATCTGGGGAAAGCTCGACCGAATACTTAGCTTGTGGTATATTATTCCACAAGTTTGCATATGTCTTATTAAGTTGTCAGACAATTTAATAAAGACATGCATCCTGATAGCATTCCCATGATTAGTCGAGGTTCAAATGTAAATAAGTGACCATTTCGTCAAAAAGAAGATGACGAAGATGTGTTGGGATATGAAATTCCAATATCTAAGTACAATAGATGCATTGTTGTACTTAATATATTATAATGTACACAATTAAATTTTACATCCTCATGGAACTTGTTAACTAGATTTAGCTCAGGGCCAACGCAACATCATTGGAATGGTATAGTTAATGTAATCATGTACTTAAAAGTAACCATTGGCATAGATTTGTTTTATCCCTGCAAAGACATTAAAAGGAATGCTAATGAAAGTGTAACCCAAAAGTTGTTGGTTATGAAGGAACAATATCCTCTTCTCCAACAAAAGTAATCATGGGGAGATATGGTAGACTATTTTCTAGGTCATTACCGATATCCAGTTTTGAAAAGTACATGACTAAATGAACTGTCTGGAACAACTCTGAAAGTAATCGGGGGGGGGGGGGGGATCCAAAGTATGATGTCGGCATATTTTACTTCGAAATTAAAGCTGTGTTGTACTGTTTTTCCCTTCGATCGAGAATAGTTTTTCCCAAAGGATTTTGTTTCTCGACAAGGTTTTTAGCGAGGCAACACTAAAAAAAATCAAGTAAGTTGAACGTTGAATACATAAAGATCATGTTGATATTACTGAAAATATCTAAATCAAAGAAATGAAACGCGATAGTCTGTTAAGCAACGTAACTTCCATAATCAACAACATGGTCTTATAAACATTCAAGTCACCAAAGTAAAGTGTGATAAACTCCTTCTAACTGCATTAGACTAATGAAAATTGTCTGTCGTTAGGGGGAGCATCTTATGGTGTGTTGAACTATTTTCCTTCACCGAGTTTGCTTTTTCCCATAGGGTTTTGTTACTTGATAAGGTTTTTAATGAGGCAACATATTCGAGTCCAACTATTTTTTTAAGTTTGCTTATTATCGTACTCTTTTTATTTATTTCAAGTTTTATCTCTCTGGGTTTCCTGGAGAAGTTTTAACGAGGAAAATAACTTAGACTCTTCAATCTTTGAATATCGTATTGCATGTGATGAACTACATATAAAGTATGAGACAACATGTGAAGTACTACATGTGAAGAATTGTACCAAGGTTTTATCCCACTGGGTTTTTCCTTATCAAAGTTTTAATGAGGCAATTGATTTCGGCACAAGTCATCAAGGATATGACAACATTTGAAGCACTTTATGTGAAGCACTTTATACGGAGTTCTTGGACCGCACAAGGGGGAGTGTTGTAGGACTTACGACCCATGGATGTGCAGCCAAACTAGGTACCTAGGGTTTCCCTTTCACATGTATATAAAGGATATTGTTCCATGTAACCTGCTGATTCTGTTTAATGGAAACTACTCCCCGCCTATTTACTTTTCCCTATATTTCCACTTCAAAAAATGTGAAAATTTAAGTTGATAATCATAATTTCCATAAGTTACATCCTGTAAAAATCACAATTATAACTAAATCTTTGAAAATTCCAATTTTCATAATTCAGTTATAGTACCAATTCTCATGGGTAGCATTTTGGAAAACTACAATTATAACCGAAAATTCTAGCTTTTCACTAGTAGCGTTTTGGAAATTGCAGTTATCACCAAAAATTGCAATTCTCACAAATAACTAGCATTTCACAAATTAAAATTGTGAAAATTGTAATTAGAGTCCTGCTGTGAGGAGGTAACCCTCGTGGAAGCTTCTATAGGAGTGCATTATGTACCCTTAGATTTTACATCAATGGCACGCAAGCATCCTGATATAATACCTGGGAAATAAAAATCATTTATTGTTTTTATTTAACTTTGGATTACTATATGAAGAGCGAAAGAAAAGCATCTGTTGAAGGAAATCGACAAAAAAAACCACATCAATTAAACCTATTGAATCCATAAGTGTGTTGCTTTTTTTATCTTTCGTTAAATTCTTTTTGAGGTCCCAAATTTAATTTTTCTTGTTATTTTTAAAATTCATGTATTTGATTTCCATTCGTCTTAATACTAAAATCAGACTGAAAGATCAATTTATTTATTTATTTTATAACATAGAATAGTGGTCCCTAGACTACTCCTTAATACACGCATTTAGGATTTTCAAGATATTATAAAATTTCCAACTCCGACCATGAAAAACATTAGACCATTTGATGGTTCTCGAATGATCAAATTAGTTATTAATACCATCACAAGCTACTTAGTACGCCTACTAGTCTCACAAGTACATACATATTGAAAGTGCTCACCGATTTGAATGAACAACCTTTACTAAGTTTTTGTTCTACGGTGTAGATAAATTTATAACTCTTTTGCACCCTTATTTTCATATTAAACCCATTTGATAATCTTTCTTGTATTTAAAAATATAAAGAAGGGAAATCTAAACCTTTCTTCGTATACCGTCAATTATGTTTTGTTTTCAATTTATAAGTTTTTTCTATTTTCCGTCTGATTTTATCGTTCACATTGCGTCTATTTACCATACCCGTAACTAATCTCCTTTTCTGGTTTGAAACTTTAAATACTTTGTTCAAATAATATACATTTGAATAGAAAATCGTGGTGACCTCATCACAGCATGACTCAATGTAGTTATCATCTGTGATAATGTGAAAATCATATCTTTGGTTGGTTTTCTTCTTTGAATCTTGCACTTATACTAATCATCCTTCATTATCATCGGATATTCGTAATTCTTCAACAAATAAAGTCATTTCCATTCATTTATCAATGTGTATCTTTGCATATCAAAATTTTATTCTAAAAATTAGGGCATGTAGTTAAGATCCTAAAACAATATTATGTGTCACTTATTGACTTTTATTATAAGATAGCAAACAAATATTCGACTGATTGTGCATGTGTAATGCTGGAAAAATTGGTTATCCCGTAAATTAATTAAATTTATTTGACCGAATTTAATAACTCCCATTTATTTTGAACGGTAAAGAATTTTGTGCTGCCAAGTTTCAAACTCAAGTCATTGGTATCATCACCCAGTAACTTTCCACTATATTACAGTGACACCGGCTAAGATTTCTATACAAGAATAATAAGTTTTAAATCAAATTTATGCTTTCATATTTTTAACATGACTAAATTAACCTTTATTTATGAACCTATTATTAATAAAATAAATTAAAAGTAGAATTTCCTTTTAATTTCCTTTCATTACAACGCCCACATTTATTTGACCGTAAATCATGGGAATTTCCTTTCAATTTATTTTGTTAATAATACAAAATAAATTAATAAAGGTTATTTTAGTCATGTTAAAAATTTAAAAATATAAATTTAATTTAAAACTTACTATTCTTATCTATAAATTTTATATTTTGGGATAGAGATCTTAAGGATGAACTATGGAAGAAAAGGGGACCAAACTTGGATCTCTCGGATATTTCCACAAAAATATATAGATCTATCTTGTTTTATTTTCTGCATGTCTATCATTATTTCCATAGTAATATTTTTTACTAGATGGATTTAGCTAGACGGAAATAATTTAGAAACTCGATTACTCGTAACAAGTCAATTTTTTCCTCCTTAAGGAAAGGGATTAGCTGCGAGACATTAAGAAATCATGCAAGGTTTCAAAGTCTTACAAATTACCATATAATATTGGAATGACCTATTTAGTGTTGGGTCTAAATTTAAGGGGACTGAAGAGTCAAGATGGCTTCTACTGGAACAAGATGAACTCTTGATTTTTGATGGCTCCTACACAAAAAGAAAAATAAAAAACTTATGATTTGTTCGCCTCATATATGAAATATGGAGTTCGAAAATCTAATTTTGTTATTTTGGTTTTTGATGAAACGCAAATTGATCCGCTAACATTTCAATTTCCTATTTTTACAAGAGCCCTTTTATAGCTAATTAATAATCTTTTGTTTTTCTTTTAAAGGTATACATACTATAAACATACTCAAAGTTTATCATAAAACCTAGACTTTAATTTTGTTACAAATATAGAGAAAAATGAGGGAGATTGAGTGTGAGAAAGTCGGATTATATTTTTAAAACCTCGTATACTTTTGTGCAAAACTATATTTCATATTTTGAAATTAAATACGTGAATCGCATGTTTTTAATATACAACTCTCATATACTTATATGCAATATATATTTCTTATTTATTGTTGCATGTTCGCATTACTGGATATAGACGTCTTTATAATCGTATGCCAGCTATTGATTCTCTGTAATCTCTTTTTTATTTGAGTTAGATAATCCCATAAAATTGCCAAGATATCCGGAGCCAATATATTCTTGGTTTTTGAGTCCTATAAAAAGGTGATATAAGTCATACACAAAAAAAAATCATCTTTCCTTAGCTTGTTTTCTTATACAAAGAGATTTCACAGTTTTTGGTGGTGAAGAGATTGAATAGTTAGAGATAAACACTAGCTTCTACAAGAAACTGAGAAGGATGAAGACGTCACCCATTTTTGTGCTAGCATTTCTGTTATCTGCTCTCATTGTTGCAGTAATCTCACAAAATTCAGGTAACATGCATGATCAGTAACAAATATTATTTTTTCTAAAATTTTCATGTTTTTAGACACATTAAGTAATTTTATGATCAAGTCCCTGTAATGAAGAAACTAATCAAATTCCTAATCATCTTTATATCTTTATATTTTTTATTTTTTATTTTATATAATAGTTGAGGCAGTTGGTGAATGGTGTGTTGCTGATCATCAAGCCGCTAAAGAAAAACTTGAATCCGCATTAAACTGGGCGTGTGGGCAAAGGAGTGATGTTTGTCTTGATATACAACAAGACAAGCCTTGTTATATCCCAAACACAATAGAAGACCATGCTTCATATGCTTTCAATAGTTACTATCAAAAGTTCAAGAATCAAGGTGGAGCTTGCGATTTTGGAGGTGTTGCAAAAATTACTAACGTTGACCCAAGTAAGATCTTAACTTATTTTGCGAAAAAATTTCACTTCAAAATTTTATGGTAAGTCACGCCATTTAAGAATAATAATCGGAACCAATGAAATTCAGATATTTATAACGATTTTATTTGACGGATGTTTGATTGGTATGCCAAGAGACCACAAGGACGAAGTTCACAGTTTTCATATCTAGGTAGTGTCTCCCTATGAAAATCCATATATACACATAGTCACTCAACCAGTCAACACCCATCATAAAAAATAAAAATAAAAAGTGCATTTGCTTAGAAACTTCGGAGATATTTAGAATTTGAATAGTTTGTGTTTGATTTTATTAGTAAAACCTTCGTTAAACCAAAAAATAAAAATTGCTAGTAGGGTTATCAGTTTACTTGGGGTCTACCAAAATCCAAAATCCATGTAAGAAAAAACTTCACTTAAATATATTTAGGTACGATCCAAACAAAATGATGCAAAATGTATTATTTGTTACATGCATGGTTATACCCCTTACAGTTATCATCTCAAGTGCTAACATTTTTTATTTATTTTTTTGTCTTAATCTTGGATTACAGGTTATGGGTCATGCAAGTATGATACTACAATGGCGTAATTTGGATATTAAAGACCCGATTGTCGTGAATCATCTCAAGAGAAATCTATTTTGATGGAAAAGAACAACGATCAAGACAATTTGGTCTTCCAAATTCAACCAAATTCTTTCCTTTAGGGCTTCAAAAGCAAGTTTCAATCATTTTAGGAAGTTTCGTTTTATTAATTATAATTTCTACGTTAAGAGTATGTTTAGGTCGTCGTTTGTAGTAGATTTTGAATGTACTTTCAGTATCAGGATAATCTCAAATTTACCAGAAATAATAAATATTGAATTCATGCTGATTTTGGGTTTTTTCATCATTTATTATCATACAATCATTTTGGTTATATCCACTTCCCTAATATGAAGTGACAGAATCTATTACATTCAATTTGTTTTTTTATTCTTTATATTATCCATGACGACCATTAATCAAACAATTGTTTTTCTATATTCTCTTTAAAGCAAGGTTCGGAAAATGGGTCATGACTCAGGTCATGGCTACTAGGCGTGACCGTTTTTTCATGGTAATTATAAGTTTTTGACAAGGACATAAATTGTAAAATTTCTCTACCTTGGCTGCAAAAGTGTAATGTATCCCTGAGCCATCTTCGGGATTTGTATCTATGGATTATATTCAACAAGATAATTAGTAATACATATCCAACTTCCGATTTAACTATTGCATAACATACATGAGTAGAGTATTTTATTACTGGTACTCTATCATATTGGTCGGGAAAGCTCTTAGATGAATTGATCGCTAGTATAGAGAAATATTTTCCTCGGGTTGCCACTGATGCTGGCGACAACTTCCCTTCAGATGGTCTCTGCCTATACAAACACTATCGAAATTATTATATTAATACATAACCATATTGAGTATTGTCTCAAGTCGCAAACTCCCACGGCCTAGTTCCTTGAACATGCTATATCGGCTCTATCGTATTTAAAGTGGTACTAGAAGAGCACTAAAAAAACCCTTAAATTTAAGACTCAAACCCTAGATCATAGCCATATTATAATCAAATTATGATCATCGTGATATATTGGCTATTTATGACATGGATGTCAAGTGGCCAGGTGAAAATGCGACCATGTGGCGCATCATCAATGGCTTGGACAAAGTGTCAGATATGCGGAGTGCATGTCTGAGTTGCATCTAGACAATGGCATGTGCAAAACAGGGTTTGGACATGCCCAGTGATGCGAGATTAGTGTCAAGAGATGCCAAATGAGTTTGGACAGTTAACTGTATGCATGAGGCGTGAAGGCATGTAAGAAAGACTTGCATTAGCACACTTGCATCATTGGGAGAATGATGCTCAAAAGTGATGGCGCTACGTTGGCAGGAAGACACGATCATTATGCAAGAGGCGAGATGACATCTGATGGGCACATGGCCTTGATGGTTTTAGAGTTAGTTACACAGAAGTTGAGTTGCTTTATACTTTTCTAAAGGATATGACCTATTTGGTTAGCTTTGGAGTGGGTTGGCGTCAGTTGGCTAACTGCCTAGCATAAAGTAAATCTGTAGCTACCTGACAGTTACTTGTACATAGCTTTTGAAAGGCTATATAAGCCTGATCTTGTGAAGGGATTGGGTAATACGGAACAAGAAGAGTTTGTAACCCTAAGTGTGCAATAAATAAAAGGCTACGACCTAGTTTAAAGCTAAGTTATGTTGGTGCATTTATCCCTGTGTTTTGGCTTACGTTTATGCATCAAGCGGAGTGTGTGTATTTTTTTGAAAGCTTGGAAGATTTGTGAGCAAAACCTCTATTTAGTATGGGATGAATAGAGAATCAGTCAAGAAATTAAAGTATTGGCTAAGTGCAAGTTGTCTGAAATTGTGTTGCGGAGCATAGTTTCCATTGTCAAGTTGGTTGTAGCATTTGGGTGTTGCGAACCTGTAACAATTAGGGTATCAGAGCCATGGTTAAGGATCTCTCTATTCATGTTGAGATATAGAAGGCTGATTGAGTTCGTTGATTTCTTGAAGTTGCTGAGAATTACATTTGAAGTGAAGGATCCATATTGAGAGTGTAAGGCATGGGAAAGTCAAGTCGAATATCACGCCAAAAGCTCACATTCAGGGTATGTGATCATTATTTTCAACAATCTGCAATCAATAATCATACGCTAAGGATATCCTCAGAACAACTTGATGAGGGTGAAATAAGTTGTTTTACATATCAGAACTACACTAAGGGTACCGGAGAAGCTGCAAGTTCTAATGAGAAACATCACGATGTTGGGAAGGCTCAGCATGATGTTAGAAGGGGCCGACATCATCACAACATCGTCACATCAGTCGTTTGCTAGGGAGAAAAGCACACTCAGAGAAGAAAATGTCTTCTGGACTGATGTATATTGATGTGAAGATCAATAGAAAATGGGTATTAGCGATAGATGATACCGGTGCTACCAAGTTTTTCATTCATCCAGACGTTTCCATGGAATTGAACTTAACAGTTACTAGCGCGGCTAGCACCATCAAAATTATTAACGCCGAACCACAAGCCAGTCGAGGGAAAGTTCGCAATGCAGATGTGCAAGTTGGAGAATGGAAATGAAAACTAGATTTTTTTAGTGTTGGTCATGGATGATTATGACCTAATTTTGGGCATGGATTTATTTTGTGCGGCGAAGGAATCGCCATTACCTCATAGGAATGGGATATTGATATAGCACCATCAATACCCATGTTTTGTCTCTATGGTGAGATAAAGTGAACTAGACAAGATACTTAATCCATATATGTCTGTGATTCAGGTGAAAGAAGGTATACGCCAAGGCTTGGATACTTTCCTAGGAGTGTTGGTTGAGATCAAACTAGGAAAGGTAGTAGAAGTTGAGGATGGAATAACTGAGGTCTTAGAAGAGTTTGCAGACATGATACCTGCAAAACTTCCTAAGACATTACCACCACGGCGTAAGATCGATCACATGATAGAGTTGGTGCTAAGGGCAAGGCCGCCAGCACAAGTACCATATCGTATGTCACCGCTAGAACTTGAGGAGATGCGCAAGCATATTTCTAAACTGCTTGAGGCAGGCTACATATAACCGTCTAAAGCTTCATTTGGTGCTCCAGTTCTGTTCCAAATGAAGCAAGATGACGCGTTTCATATGTGTGAACACTACAGGGCTTTGTACAAGTTAACTGTGAAGAACAAGTACCCAATTCCACCAGTGCCAGACTTTTTTGACAGATTAGCTAAGGCCAATTTTTTCACCAAGTTGGATTTGCGCTCAGGTTATTACCAAGTGCGTATAGCAGAAGGAGATGAACCAAAGAATGCAATGGTAACAAGGTATGGCTCGTTTGAGTACCGTGTAATGCCATTCGGCTTGACGAATGCTCCAGCAACATTTTGCAACCTGAAGAATGATGTGTTTGTTGAGTAGATTAACCGCTTTGTAGTGGTATACTTGGATGCCATAGTCATTTACAGTGAGACTTTGGAAGAGCATGCGATACATTTTTGCAAAGTGTTTGCAAAGCTTAGAGAAGCAAGTTTGTATATGAAAAAGGAAAAGTGTGAGTTTTCCCAGACCACCAATACTTTCCTTGGCCATGTGATATCGCAAGGGTGCATGCATATGGTCCAGAAAAAAGTAGAGGCCATTATGGATTGGCCAAAACCTAAGAAGCTTGGAGATCTTCATTCTTTCTTGGGTTTAGCTAACTATTATCGGCGTTTCATATTTGGCTATTCAAAGAAAGTCGCCCCTTTGACGGATTTGTTGAGGAAGGACAAATCATGGGCATGGACTGACGAGTGTCAGCGGTCATTCGATGCATTGAAGGAAGCTATCTCGACAGAACCAGTTCTTCACTTGCCTATCTTCGATATACCATTTGAAGTGCACATTGATGCTTCATACATGGCTCTAGGTGGAGTCTTGGTGCAAGATGGCCATCCAGTGGCTTATGAGAGTTGTAAGCTTAACAATGCTGAAGGGAGATACATTGTGCAAGAGAAAGAGATGTTGGAAGTGATACATTAACTAAGAATGTGTCATCATTATTTGTTGGGAATTTATTTCATCATAAGGATGGATAATGTGGTCATTACATCCTTTTCCATCCAGAAGAAATTATCGCCAAAACAAGCAAAGTGGCTTGACTTTTTGAGTGAGTTCGACTACAAGTTCGATCATAAGCCAGGAAGGCTTAATTCTGTGCCAGATGCGTTAAGCATAAAGTTGGTGGCATAATATGTTATGGAACTGACCATGATTGAGGAAGAGTTGTTGCCTCGAATAAAAAAAGAGACGAATAATAAGCAGGCATATGTACGGCTGACTAAATAGATCTGTGATGGGATAGTTCGTCGATATTGGCTAGATGATGGAGTCATTTATGCCAAAGGAGGAATATTTATGTACCTAATTCAGGTGGACTGAGAAGGGAACTCTTGTGAGAGATGCATGATTCCATTTGGGATGGTCATTCAGGCATGCAACGAACACACACTTTGATAGCTCGTTCTTATTACTGGCCTAAAATGGAAGAAGATGTTGAATTGTATGTGAAGACATGCTTAGTGTGTCAACTGGATAATACGGAAAGGAGAAGTGTAGCAGGATTTCTACAGCCTTTTCCGATTCCGGACAAGCCATGGCAGTGCTTGTCGATTGACTTTATTAACGGGCTGCAAAAGGTGCAAGGCTTTAGATCGATAATGGTCGTCGTTTATCGATTTTCAAAGTATGCTACATTCATTCCCTGTCCCCATTCTTGCAATGCAGACATTGCAACAGATATGTTCTTCAAGAATGTAGTGAAGTATTGGGGACTTCCTCGAGATATTTTGAGTGATGGAGACTCACGGTTTACAGGCAGGTTTTGGACCGCCTTGTTTGGAATGCTTGGTTTCGAACTAAAGTTTTCTACTAGAAATCACCCCCAAACCGATGGTCAGACGGAGAGGATAAATGCATTTCTAGAAGAGTATTTGCGTCACTATGTGACTGAAAGCCATGGAAATTGGGTGATGTTGATGGATACGGCCTAATTTGTTTACAATTTGCACAAGAGTTCATCAACATAGTTTAGTCCTTTCGAGTTAGCAACAGGCCAGCAACCATTAACCCCTCATGAGGTGCCAAAGGCAAAGAATCAAGGTTCCTATCCAGCATCTTATCGTTATGCAAGGTCAAAGACGGAGATTACTGAGCAGGCGTGTGATAGTTTATCCAAGACGCAAAGACGAATGAAAAAGTATGATGATTTGCATCGCAGAGATGTGGAATTTTAGGTGGGATACATGGTATTGTTAAAGCTAACGCCCCATATTTGGAACAAGATTTCTAGCAAGACAATGCATAGAGGCCTAATTCCAAGATATGATGGTCCCTTTAAAGTGATGAAAAGAGTTGGTAAGGTGTCTTACAGACTTGAGTTGCCGGAAAGGTTGAAAGTGCACCCCACTTTTCATGTCAGCTTCTTAAAGAAGTGTCATCCTAATTTGCTGGACACTTCGAGATAATAAGCGAAGCGTGCACCACCAATAATCAGATTACAATTCGACAAGCAAGTTGAGGTTATACTTGATGATCGAGTTGAGGTACAAAGCAAGAGGAATATGAGAACTTATTTTCTGATTAAGTGGCAAGGGTTTCCAGACTCCGAAGTTTCTTTGGAGAAGGATACTACATTCTGAAAATTTGAAGAACAAATTCAGGCTTACCTACAACAAAAATAATCGACGAGGGCGTCGAGTTCAGCTGGTGGGAGAGGTCTATGACATGGATGTCAAGTGTCCAAGTGAAAATGCGACACTGTGGTGCATCATCAATGGCTTGGCCAAAGTGTAAGATATGCGGAGTGCATGTCTGAGTTGCAGCTAGACAATGGCATGTGCAAAACAGGGTTTGGACATGGTCAATGACGCGAGATTAGTGTTAAGAGATGTCAAATGAGTTTGGCAAGTAAACTGTACGCATGAGACGTGCAGGCATGCAAGAAAGACTTGCATTAGCACACTTGCATCAATGGGAGAATGATGTTCAGAAGTGATGGCGCCTTGTTGGCTGGCAGACGCGATCATTATGCAAGAAGCAAGATGACATGTGATGGGCACATGGCCTTGACGGTTTTAGAGTTGGTTACACGGAAGTTGAGTTGCTTTATGCTTTTATAAAGGCTAATACCTTTTTGGTTAGCTTTGGAGTGGGTTAGCGTTAGTTGGCTAACTTCCTAGCACAAAGTAAATATGTAACTGCCTGACAGTTACTTGTACATAGCTTTTGTAAGGATATATAATCATGATCTTGTGAAGGGATTGGGTAATACGGAACAAGAAGAGTTTGTAACCCTAAGTGTGCAATAAATAAAAGGCTACGACCTAGTTTAAATCTAAGTTTTGTTGGTGCATTTATCCCTTTGTTTTAGCTTACATTTATGCATCAAGCAGAGTGTGTGTATTTGGTTGAAAGCTTGGAAGATTTGTGAGCGAAACCACTATTTAGTATGGGCTGAATAGAGAATTAGTCAAGAAGTTGAAGTATTGGCTAAGTGCGAGTTGGCTGAAATTGTGCTGGGAGCATAGTTGCCATTGTCAAGTTGGTTGTAACATTTGGGTGTTGCAAACCTATGACACTAGGCATGGAAAATACATTGGCGTACACTACATGTCACGACCGCAAAAATTCGGGCTTCTATTGAACTGGATTTGACCTAATGGGTCGAGTCCAACCCAACTAGAAGGCCGGATTCTTGAGGCATGACTATGGAACATGCTAATTTTTTATTTTATTTTTTGCTAAATAATAGTAAAACAGAATAGAAGTACAAAATGAATGAAGACAGCATAACTTAATTTCTTTCCAAATTAAATTCCAAGTAAAGAGTTTCCAAATAATAATCACTGATGATGTTCCAAAATTCATAAAGTAAGAAAAATAATTTAAAAATGTATTAAACTAGAAATGTCTCTTATCCCTGTGATATCATATAGTAGTGTCTTGCGAGAATACTAACATCTGAGTACTATGCCGTAAGCTTCCAAGTCCTCTTACCGCGCTAACTGCTCCTCAAACTCAGTGGGGAGAGGAAAAGGAATTTGGGGTGAGCAAACCACATCTCATTAGGAATTTCAAAAAATAATATAGTGCATCGAAAATTAAATCATGCAGCCGATAAAGATAAATAAATAAAACCCACGTAAGTCAAAATCCTTTGAAATTACTTACACCTTTTACTCACATAAACCAACCTAAAATTGTAGGTCCTAATCTAGTGTCAGAGTTATTCCGGTAACAAACCATATTGTTCCCCGAACAGTCTTCCAAGGGTAGCCACCAGTGGTGGGATGCCATAAAGGCCTGACATTTCAACAACAGCAGCAGAGAGAGATATGTGTATCCAAAATTCATTTCTTACTAGTACACCAGTTACGTACAAAAAAAAACAACCACATCCGAAATCCCATCAAATTTAATCAATGCATTTATATATAATATCTAATAATAACACACAAAATGCTTTCATACCCAAAAATAGAAATCATCCATGTATACCAAACCACTATGCGCCGATATGCATTTACCATGTACTACCTTGTCAGACTCCCATCAATTGTGCGTCAATATTTATAAAACAGTTGAATATCAAAACACTGTGACTCAGGAAGGAATGATTTAAAATCAGTCAGCAATCTCGATGCGAAAAACGAAACAACATTTTGACTTGATATAACAAAATAATCTGCTACTAGTGAGAAAAAGAAGAGAGAGTGAATAAAGTTACCAACTGATATTAATTGTGAAAAAAATAGAGCCACTAACAATGATTGAATACAGAGTATTAAATGAAATCAAACGATGGGGTGTACTTGATTCAGAAAGTAATTGATTTTTTTCTTCTTTTGAAATCAGTATGTCACATGGGTCTGTTCCCTCCTCTCTTTTCTTAAAACAAATGTTTCTTTTTTTTCAGTCTGACATTTTGGTGCAGTGAAAAGATAACAGGTTTTTTTCTTTTAAAGCGTTCTCTTCTAAAAATCAATGGTCAAAACAATAATTATTTAACAGATTCAAATCACAAAACACTGACAAGAAGAGAACTCTGTTTCTAAACGGGGAAACGGACATCTGACATTTGTGTACATGGATCTCGCAGACATAATTCAGAAACAGATACCAAAACATGAGAAATAGTTTTTTTTTTTAAGTATTACGAGAAACCCCTACCTCTTACACAATCCAAATGAAAATCCTGATATCCTAGCAATCCAAGCAAGTAGTATTCCACACAGATAAAGTAACAAAACCTATTTTTTTTCTTTTTGTAAAGTAGCAGGGATGAAAAGAGGAAGAAATAGATGGTTTCTTTTTCTTTTCTAGGGTTGTAGGAAAATGCCAATGGAGCAAAATTCAGGCGGGAATGAACAAATCTTAACAGAGTTAGCAGAAATGAGGGGAATGTTGAACAATAGAAGAGAAGGAGGCATAAGGAAACTTGATGAAGCCATTGAAGAAGCTATGAAACTCCATTTACCCAACCAGTACAACTAGGAGGAATACCCCCAAAGTGCAACTTTCCAGCGTTAACCAGTATTTTTGATGGAAAAACATGTGTCATTCAACATATTAAAGCCTATGTTAGGTGTATGCTACAGTGGGAAAACCATGATATTGTATTATGCAAATATTTCGCATCAAGCTTAACTGGCGAGGGGATAAAGTGGTTTGAGGGTTTACCCAAGAATACTATAACTTATTTCATTCATTTATAGACTACATTCTTGGGGGCATACATAATTAACAATTCTTCGCGACCTGGAATTGAAGATGTGTTTGGGTTAAAACAAAGAGTTGGCAAGAGTTTGAAACATTTGACATTAAGGTGGAAGACAGTATGCAGTGAGATGGCTGGTAGGGTGGATGAGAGATACCTCATTTTATCTTTCATCAATGCTATGTTCGCAACCAATTTGTTATATATCCAAGTTTTCAGAGTCAAAAATATATACAATTACAATGACTGGGCTACGAGAACTACAAGAAGAATACATTGCTTTGGAGGAGAAACATAATGAGATGAAATCATATCCAGTCGCAAACACCAGTCTAATAGCAGCGAATGGAAGCTTACTTCCTAAGATGATTAATACTGTGGCGAGCACCTCGCAACCGCAACAAGAGAAAGTAGTGACTGATAGTCAGTAGAAGTTATTAGCCATGGGAAGTCGAGATCAAGAAGAGTTTAAAAGATAAAGGAATTATTATAATCGCAGTGAGAATAATAAAATTCAAAGACTTGATCAGTCACAGGAAACTTATGGTGGTCAAAGACAAAATTATTATAGAGGGCAAGGAAGTCAGAAAATAATATGGGAAGAAATTAAGATGCCACCTTTAAATGCTAGTATAGATAAAATCTGGGAGGATATCATCCTGATGGAAAATATACCATCACCCTGGAATATGGGAAAAGAGCCACATCCAAATAATCGAAATCAAGAATTTTGTCCTTACCATCATTTTCATGGTCACTCAATAAGCGAATGAAGGAATGTAAAGAGAATAATTTTGAGGATGATCGATCAGGGAAAGTTGAATCATTTTCTAATAGGACATCCGCAACCTCAGCAATTACCACCAGCACCAGATATTTGCAGAGTGAATACCGTAAAAGGAGAAGAAACATTTATGATAGAATTTGGATCCAAAGCGAAGAATCTATTTTGTAATTCCATCATACATTCATATAAGACTATTGAGGATTTCCACGATAATATTCTAAGCAGAGTCTTCGCGAGAGACACAGATGGAAGAAAGATAATGAATATTTCGAGAGCCTCGCCATTAGAGGAGTGCAAAAGAAAACTATTTCTTTCACTGCGCAGGAAGTACCTGAGCCTGGCGAAATGCATGATAATCCACTAGTGGTAAGATTAGAAATCAACCCAAAACAAAAATAAAAGGAAGATGAAGAAGAAAATGAGGATGATGAAGTTGAAGATTCTTGGGCCATTAACATAGTTTTAATTGACACTGGAAGCTCAGTGGATATATTGTTTTATCACACTTACAAAACAATGGGAGGAAGAGATGAGGATCTGATACCGTCAACCTATAAGATCTATGGTTTCAATGGTACCTCCAACAATCCAAAAGGGGAGATTACCATGCGGATTCCATTAAAGGGGCTATCTTCTAAATTTTAATTTTGTGTTGTTGACATAAAATCACCATATAACGCCTTAATTGGACGGTCATGGTTACATGGGATTCTAGGAGTAGCGTCAACTTATCACCAGTGCATTAAGTTTCCTCATCCCAGTGGTGTTGGAGTTATAAAGGGAGATTGGATTGAGGGAAATAAGTGCTATGAAATTGACATGGAATCTTGCGAAGAAAGAGTTGCGAGGAATAGAAATTGGAAGCATAACATCAAACAGAAGCAAAGAAGTGACAAATTAATAGTTGATACAATAGAACGACGAGAAGATGAAATGTTGCAAAGTCAACACACACTAAAAACAATTGATGGTGAGCGCCTCGCAGATGGATAGAAAATAACAAAGCACAACAAAAAGGAAGAAGCAGAAAGTAGTAAGTAGAAAGGTAAAATTTCTCAAATCGTGAAATTTAAGAAATATATGAATGATTTGTTAAAGAAAATGTTTCAAAAGAATATTTCGTTTCAAAGAAAAAGATGAAATTGAAAAATCATGCAAGAGCTTAAATGCAAAAAAGAGATAATCAAAGAATAATGACATATTAGAATGGTACGAACATTTATGGCGTACACCTTAGTTCGCGGATACAATTTCGCAAGAGGCAAATGTAAGACCTAAAGTACGTCATATGAAGGGGTATCTCTTTGCATGACTCAGGGATAAGGTTATACCGCTGTTGGAACCTGAGTCATGGAGATTGGGGTTATTGAAAACCTATCCAGGAGAGATACCTTGGATTTCCAACTATATATATATATATATATATATATATTAACAGTTGGATGACTGAGGGTCTCTCCTAAGGAGTGCAAAATATGATTAAGGCGCCGAGGTACACGGTTGAGCCAAGATTTCCAGGGGCGTACGAAACTACCCTGGCCATTCTTGGAAAGTCTTGACTATAATGCATTTGGCCCGAATAAAACCCCACTTAGGGTGCAGTCTCTTAACCATAAGCCATATAGGCAAAAGGGATAAGGGGCTGCGAAAACAACTGGTTATTTTTAAGACCGGATGGGAGGAGCTAGTCTTGTATGGACGATGTCACCTCCTTGAAGGGGCAACCAGGGGGAAGATAAGGGCGGCACCCTCTATTAGGGAGATGATAAGTGTCTAAAGACGGCAATGTCATGGGGATTTACGTTCGCAAGAACATTTAGGCCTGTCATATTATCGCGTGAAAAATACCTTACAAGGGCAACAAGCCATGAGAAAAAGTTAAGATGAGATCAATGGGTTTTTACATGAAAGTGTAAAGACGTCCTGCGATTTCATCGCAAAACGGCAATGTCATGGGGATTTGTTCTCGCAAGAGAACTTAGGCCTATCATATTGTCGCAATAAATTGAAAAAACAAGGATAAGACAAGATCAATGTGTTTTTACATGCGAATGTAAGGACGTCCTGCGATTTTGTCTCCAAAAATAAAAAGTGGCTAAATAAGACCACAAGAGATCATGAGATTATGCAGACATGACCTGCGCCATTTACGTAGAGGTTGAGGCAAAATTTACAAACAAATTTTATTCAACATTAATCTGCTCAATCTTTCATATTACAGATGAATAACAGAGGCAAGTATGGGAATGAACAGAATGATAAAATTATTATTCATCTTTATATGGCAGATTTATGTAGATTGTTAAAAATTAATAATCATGTTGATTAACCATATTGCAAAAAAGAATTATTTTCTAATTTATACATATAGAAGCAAAAGAAATCTATACATCAAGGAACTTTAGAAGTTGGAGAAATTCGCAGCAATATCACAAGAAGAAGGAGATAAATGTACAAATATTACAAGGAGATTAAAAAGGACAAACAAAACTAGTTATATCCATCATCATTCTAGCAAGATTTTTCTCCTTCTTCGTCTTCACCATCATCTTCACTATATCCTTCATCTTCGCCAGATTCTTCGGCTTCACTGTTAGAGATAACAAGGTTTGGAGTATTCGTTGGAACTTCTTCCGTGAGGCAAGGATACAAAGAGTGAGAAATGTTATGATCATCACAGACCCTCTTGATGGAGTCATTGCGAACACCAACAAGGATATTAGTAAAATTTGCAGCAGTGATCTTTAATTGGTCTTTCAATCTTGAATATTTTTTATTGCGAGAATCAAGAGTCTTTGCGAGCTGACCCTTGTCGGCTTCAAGTTCTCCAATTCTTTCAGAATATCTCTTCTCAGCTCCTGCGAGTATATAACAACAAGTTGGAAATTTTGCAAAAAACCTATAAAGACAAGAAATTAATGAGGAAGAACAATTAGAAACCTTTTCTTTTAGAAATCATGTCTCTAATTAAGGCCGCTTGTTCAACATGAAGACTAACATCTACACCTAAATTAGTTCTGGCGTTGTCAAGAATCTTCGCAGCCCAGGAAAATTCATTATCATTATTAATAAGAAGATGGGAACGAATTTGGTTTTCCCTTTCAACAAGAACCTTTTTCTTGCAGATAAGTCTATCTCTTTCAATTTTGACTTCAAGAAGGGTTTTATGAAAATTCGCTAAAGTTTGAGCTCCTTGTCTAGATATACAATCTTTGTCATCTGAGAGATCACTGTTCTTGGCCCTTAAAGTTTTAATCTCTTTTTTAGAATTATGGTAAAAGCGTTTGAATTTGTTAGCCATGTCTAAACAAGATCTATAGTCAATTTCTAAGAGGCGAAGCTTATACCTGAGTTCATCTATGGAAAGAGAATTAATTCTATCATTGGAGGGATTATTCAAAGAGTTATTGAGAATCTCTAGAAGAGCATCATCATATATTGGTTCAGGAAAAGAACGAAGGGTTGAAGCCTCATTAGAGAGACCATAAATGTCTGCGAGAATGGTAAATCAAATAATTAGGGGTAATGGAAAGTAGAAATATGAAAGAAAAGAGGAAAAATTCTCATACCTAAGAGTTGTTTATTGGCACTTTCAAGATTGGATACATTGAGCAGTTGATGAGAAAGATCCTTTTCTAGTTATTTATTATTCTTGCCAAGATCAGCATAGGCAGATTCTAATTCTTTATTTTTCTTACGGAGACTAACAAGTTCAGATTCCATCTGTCTGTCCTTCTCGCGGAGATTAGCAGACTCAGATTCTAACTCTTAATTCTTCTTGCGAAGAACAGTGTTCTTCTTATGAAAGGATGCACGCATTTTCTCCAAGTCTGAGGCAACAACAAAAGAATCTCTTCCATCCTGCGAGGGAAAACAAAAAATTGTCAAGATAAACATAAATTAAAATACTGCGAAGAAATGAAATTATACAAATATGGCGAAGAAATGAGAACATACCAAAAGGCTTAGTGAATTTAAGAGGCTGGGAGTCACTGATCTTGAAACTCCTTGAAGAGATTCATTGTACACTAATATGGAAGCATCGCAGACCTTTGCAAGAGCTTGGAATGTGTATCTAAGAGCATCATTCCCCATACCAAGCATAGTATCAGAAAATATGCTGGATAGCTGAGACATAGAAGACTCGGGTTGGGAGGATTCCCTCGCGGAAGGGATATCAACATCAAAATCATCATCATCATCATTATTAGTATCATCATGAGAACTTTATTCATTAGATTGAGATGATGAAGGGGAAGTAGATTGGATTTTTCTTTTCTTAGAAAGAGGATTTCTCTTTAAGAAGAACAGTAGATTTATCCTTGCGAGAAGAACCTTTGATTTTCCCCTTAGTCTCTGCGGTCTTCACAGGTTCTATTTCTTCAATAACCTTCAAACACAGATAAAGTTAAGAAATAGAGGCAACAATATATTGTTAAGAATCATAAAGGAATATTTCTTACCTCATCTATGAGTGATTTGAGAGCTAATAAAGTACTAGGTTTCCCTGACTTTTTGTAATTAGCCTTCAATCTGTTAATCTGGAAATATTGGAGTAGTCAGCGAGCGTATACGTAAGAATATGAGGAAAATAGAAATAAGTAAAAATTCGGGGATATACCTCCTTATTCTTTCCAGGCCAGCAGAACACCCATGGTTGGTAATTTGCGAGACTCGCGGGCAAAGTATGAGAACCATAAATGTATGGACCTTCTAATAATAAGGGAAGAATATATCATTTTTCATCACTGGAATGGCGAGAGGATGTATTTTTGCCCGGATGCCAATCAATGTCCAACATAAGAGCTTTGTCTTCAGAAAAATCATCCTTCTTTTGTAAGCGGACACCCCAACAAGTGGTATCCCTCCTCATGGGGATTATGTCGTAGTTTGCGAAGAAATTCTCTACAGTGTACTTTGCAGGAACAATTGGAACATCTTTGAATTTAGGATTCTTCGCGGTATCAGGGTAGCGAGATTCTTTACCAGCACCGCGAGTAGCATAATCAAGCATTAAGAGAATGCAATCCCCATTCAACTAATATACCGCCCGCGAGAACTTCTCATGAGAGAGTATTTCATAGAATAAAGGAAGCTTAGGGTCATAGAGAGGAATAGGAAGATCAGCTTCAAGTTGACCTTGCGAGACTATAATTTTCTCGCCATTACATGGATGATCAGAAAATAATTTTACAGAAAGCTCAGCCTTAGGGTTTTGATCAGCAATGGTAGATAAAGTAAAACCTATGTTCTGAAGTTCTTTTTGAATTTTCTCAAAGGCTTTCAGATATTTACGACCAGTTGGAGGCATTTTCTTAGTATGGGAATGAAGATTGAAAGAGTAAAAGATAAAAAGAAAAAATTACAACAGTAGTAGATCCGGAATTCACGGAAGAATAGTAAAATTGCAGAGAGAATAAAGATGAAGTAAAAAGAGGGAAAGAAAAGAATGAAGGAAGTATTTATAGAAGGCAAAGATTCTCGAGAAGATAAATGTATTCAATGCGAAGAAAATACGTGAACGGTTGAAACATAGCGGTTGAAAAAGACGTGTCAGGAATTGAATGAGAGAAAAAATACGTGTAAAAAATATGGCAAAGGATGCAGAAACGTGTCAGAACAGAAGAATGTGAA
Source organism: Papaver bracteatum (assembly GCA_023529315.1). NCBI lineage: Eukaryota > Viridiplantae > Streptophyta > Magnoliopsida > Ranunculales > Papaveraceae > Papaver > Papaver bracteatum. The sequence goes on from JAJJWX010004502.1 coordinate 153,763, forward strand.
AAGGTGAATAGCTGCGGCTTATTTCTCATGATCTTTTCTCCTTGGCAGAGAAGGCATGACAAGAGGCAAGATGTAGGACCATAATATCTCCATGATATTATTCTTGCGAGATTTACAACACTTCTGCGAATTCGTCTGCGAGTTCTTCAACAACATATTGCGAGTGTCGCAGAATGACTCAAAGAATGACGTGGCAGAGGACGATAGCTGAAACATGAGAAGAGTATGACAATTCTGAGAGGGTTATATCATCTGCAAGAGTTAGCATTATCACCGCTGCGAGAAGATCACGAGTCAGATCCGAAATTAAAGGACAACTTAGCTGTCATCCATTATGTGACTATCCTATATAAAGAGACCCAGTAGATTCATAGAGGGAGATGAATTTTTGAGCGTTAAGAAAGTTTTGAGGAGAGATAAAATCCAAGAGAGTGGTTGTATTCTTGATTTCTTCCATTTCTTGTAAACATTTCTGAGAATCAAATAATAAAGTGTTGCTTTTAATCTTCAAATATGTGTTGATTATTGTGAATTCTTGTGAAGGGTGTAGTGTAGGTTTTCCTGCAAATACAATTAGCTTAGCCGATAAATAATTGACTAAATCAGACCAACATAATGGTTCTCGCAGTAAGGTTTGGTTAGTAGCAAAAGTTTACCAAAAAACGCCAATTCTAAAAAAGATTTGTGTTCCAGGGTAGAGTTCGGTTAGTCAAGATTTTTTGCGACCAAACCGAACTCCAAATTATACGAAATTAAGGAAGAGTTCGGTTTGTCATTATTTTGCGAACAAACCGAACTCAACATGTATGCAATTAGCATAGAGTTCGGTTATTAGATAGTTTTAAATTTTTTGCGAACCAACCGAACAGGGTTGGAAAAAGTTCGGTTATTTGAGAACTCAACATAGTGGGCAAAATAGCACAGTTCGGTTACATCGATTTTTTTTTTTTTTTAATTTAGGCATAGTTCGGTTACCAGATACTTTTTAAAAATTTTGCGAACCAACCGAACAGAATTCACAAAGTTCGGTTAACTCAAAACTCAACATAGTGGGAAAACTAGAACAATTCGGTGGGATGGTTTTTTTTTTCTTAATGGGCAGAGTTCGTTTAGTGTATGGTTTTCAAAAAATTGGCGAAACAACCGAACTTAAAGTTCGGTAGGTTAGCTTTAATTCCTAATCAATCGAACTGTTCTTCGTGTTTTTCCTTTCAGTAAGTTCGGTTAACAAAATAGGGTTTTTGTGAAACGACTCCTAACCAAACATGGTACTGTAACTTCCATTTGAACCCTATTTTGACGATTTCTATTCAATTAAACGAATCAAAATCAAATTAAAAGTAATGGGTTTGGTTGAAAATACCTGCGAATCTTTCCCATTTCAGTTTCAGGGTCGATTATGTCTTCACCTTCCGGTTCCACTTCTTTGTAAATCTCCAATTCACTTGGCGGATTTGCTAGATGTCCTAATGGGGGACCTTTACCGTTGAGTCTTTTGGTTTGCTTTCGAAGAACCATTCTTATACTCGATTGATTAATCGACGATGAAAATTTTATGAATCGACGATTAATTGATGAAAACGATGTTGAAATGGGGAAGAAGAGAAGAACATGAGGAGAACAGTTTACTCCTCAATTTTTTTTTATGCGTCTAGGTTTTGATCCTTTTGTTTTAGATTAAGTTAGATGCGGTTATTAGGTTAGGGTTAATTTTAATTAGGGTAAGGGGCAAATTAGTAATCTCAGGATTTTTAGGACATCCCTTAACATTATAGGGTAGGGGGCCTTATAAAACAATGCCCACCACCACCACCACCCACCCCCAAAATATGCTGGTCACCAAAAAAAGATTTGGTATATATATATCCCTTAGCATCATTTTCTAATTTTTCTAATTTTTAGGATTAAAACATTTGACTTTGCTGTATAAATACATGATTGTATATATAAATAATACATAAATAAAATATATATATACGCGTCCGCGTTCACGTCCACGTCCTATTTTTTTGAGAATTTTATAGTGTCCGCGTTGTGTCGTGTCCGTATATCCGTGTCCGCGTTCGTGCAACCTAAATTAGAAGAAATGGTGAGCCTTCTTGTATGGTCCACATTTGGACTCCCATTTTTTGGTCCATTAGACTATCATTGACTTCACTACTTGAAGTTGGATACTGTCATTTCCTTCAGTGCTTCGTATAATCCGGAACATCTGGACTCCCTTTTTTGTAAATAGTTCTCATTCTCATCTTTATCAGAAAATCAGCTCCTCAATTGGACCATAGAGCTTTGCCGATTTCATGGCATTTCTCTAGACAGGTTGATAAACTTTAGGTATTACAGTGATCAGAGGCGAAATTATACTTTTGGGGTTTTTCACATTCCCACTTGAAGGCTTCAAATCGGAGTTTTAGGGTTTAAGCATTACACTTGAACATCAGCCATTTCTACACTCAAAGGTACCTTCTCTTTTCTATTTCATCTTCTAATTTAGGGTTCTGCTCAGAGTGATTCATTGCAAGTTGGAGATTGGGGTTTTGAACAACAAATTTTAGGGTTTATTAGAAAAATGGAAGAAACAAGAAATTCACCATATGGGGAAGATAGAATCAGTAGGTTACCTGATTCCTTAATTCACCAAATCCTGTCTTTCATTGATACTAAATATGCAGTTCAGACCTGTGTTTTGTCGAAAAGGTGGATTGATATTTGGAAATCTCTCCCCTTCCTGAATTTCAAAAGGGTTTCGTTTTCCCTTGAGAAAACTGAGAAGTTCATTGATTTTGTTTACATGGTATTCCTGTATCGCGATGACACCAATATTCAGAAGTTTAGTGTGGATGTGGGTTGGGAGGACTCTGCATTTGATAGTACGATGATAATGAATGTTAATAGATGGAGTCTAAATGCAGTTAAGTTTAATGTTCAGGAAATAAATATAGTAATAGATTCACCATATGAAATTCCTCGACGACTCCTGAATTGTAAGTCACTGAGAAAGCTGGTAATTAAAGTGTTAAGTGATGCCTTTGCAGATGTCATTCTACCAAGATCAATGAATTTACCTCAGCTTAAAGTACTAATTTTATATGGATTATCAATCTCCAAAGAAGAATTATTTAATGGACTCTTATCTAGTTGTCCAGTTCCTGGAACTTTAGAGATAGTTGATTGCGTTATGGAAATTAATAATCGGATTCCTTCGATTATTGATTCTGTCAGCCTTAAGAAGTTTACGTACAGTTGTTGGCTAATTGCCAGGAATGTTGTCTCACCTCAAGTCTGTCCAGATTGAAGAAGTGGTAGGATGTGATGCTGAGCTCAAAATTCTGAGTTTTTTGTTGAAAAATGCAATGGTTTTGAAGAAAGTTGCTCTATTTCTTTGTTCTGGTGTTGGCTCACCTGATAGAGTGGAACAAGTTAAGCAATTCAAGGATAATCTAAGAGCAGTTCCTACAGCTTCTTCAAGTATCGAGCTGGTGTTTCATTAAAGCTTAGTAGGTGACGTTGGGAGCTTTACTAGAGCTTGCAACCAAAAGTAGTCAGACGAAAGTTCTTAAATGGAGTTAACTAACTACAGATGCTTCTACACTCAGTCCAGAAGCAAGACTTGCAACAGGCGCATTGTGAGCAAGACTTCCCTTGCCAAATGGTGTTTCCTCCTTTTGTTTTTGCAGTATGTCTTCTTCCATGAAAATAATTACTCAAAGGACTTGGTTGAATGTTATTATGGCTGTGCTTTAATGCCTAATTACATTATCTTTTTGTTTACATTGGCTTTCCATATGCATAGCCATATTGGCTGGATGATTTTTATTGTGTCAGGCCTTGTTAATCATCTGATTTCAGATTGTGTTTCACAAGTAATTCATAATCAACAACATTATTTGGAATATCTGTGTTTGCATGTATATAACACAGACTGTAGTGCCTGGGCAGTTCGGAAATGTTGTAGTAATGCTCTCAAGGACAGAATTAGCCTTTTTTAAAAGCAATTGATGTCATCTAAGAACAAGATATTTATTGTTCGCTCATACTCGTTACTAATTCAAGTCTGTGGCCGCTTGTTTTTGTGTCAACACAGACTGTTTTTTTAATAATTTATAAAGGAGATACCAGTATTAGGAGGGGGATACCAACCCACTTACCCAGTGATCAAGATTATTTCGTTTATAAGGGTTGGTATCACCTCGCCATTACTGGTATCCCCTTTATCAATTTTTTTTTTGGCAATGAAATGCAAATTAGTAATAGTAATATTCAATAGCAAACTTGGAGAAGAGTAGCTGTGCATCATGCACTCTCTTGTGTCTCTAAAGCAGCACAAAAACACATCTCCAGTATCCCTCTCAATGGTACTCAAGCCTAGACTGACACATTTCTCTCTCTCTCTCTCTTTCTCTTTCTCTTTTTCATTTTTTTTTTCTTTTTTGCAAAATTTGCTTGTGCCTGCTCTTGTTCTTTCTTAGTGATGTTTGCCGTGCCCGTATGGGTCGTACTAAGTTGCAAAAACAGTGAATGCAATTGCCTGTTTTAATTTGTTTCAAATATTCATGTTAACATCCATTTTGCACAAAATAAAGCTTAATAAAGAGTTGGTTAGCTTTTGCAGTGGAAGTGTGAGTGAGGATTGTATCGACTAGTTTTTCTTAGAAAAAATCCTTGATTTTCTTACACTTCTCAGATATTTGTTGTTTTGATTGTGATTCCTGGCGGTGATTAGAAAGAGAGAAGGCTCCAGTGGGGTACCATAAGATTGAATCTCTTCGATTTCATGATTAAGAGAAGATTAGAATATGAAATAGGTGCCATCTTTTGAATCATAGTAGTGCAAATTGGTCTTCCCTGTAGCAATCATGTATGTAAATCTGTGGTTCAAAGGTAAGGTATCCTTGTGAATATCTATTCTCCTCTTTTGTTATGATATCATTATCTTCCCACAGTGATTAAGTCAAAATTACACTTGATATGAGCCTATTGTTATATCTATAGTGTGTACTAAATTTGTTAATTTTTGCGTTCATTGGGTTAATTAACTCTGAATTCATTTGCAATTGCTATTACTGGTTAGTTTTATCAATTGGTAGCAGCAAGAAAACAATTTGCGATGTTTGTATACCAACTGCATCTCATATTTGTGATGAATGCATTTTTGTTAAGTGAGATAGGGGAGGGACTCATGGTGTAACATCCAGCCCCTGCTAGTCCTGTGCGGTGGGAGTCAATTTCCTCCTCTCAGAATTAGCAAGGTTTGGGTTTTTAACTATGGGTTCCTTTCATGTTTCAGGGACAAACTGAAGCCCAGTCAAGGTTAGTCTAGCAGGATTGTTTGGATTATTGACAGGAGGGGAATTCGATGGTGCCTTTGTCCCTTTACCTTTTTGTCGATTTGACCTGTTCAATGTCTTTGTGGTTGTGTCTGTTCTGATTTGGCTATGTTCGATTCAAATTTATGATTATTTAGTTGGGTTGAGTATATGATGAAGTTTGCACTGGGCTGTGAGCAGAAATTCTGTGCTAACTGATCGATATGCGGCCTCGAAAGCCAGTTCTGATACTAAACCATAACTAGTTTCATAAATTTTAATAATTTTCCTAGGAGAAAATATTTGTATCCTGACGAGTCAAAAAAAAAAAAGTTGTATTCGGATCCAGAATTAGGAAATTTCTTCTGTGTCTGTGTTACACTTTGGTTATGATTGAGGATATTTTTTGAAGGAGCAAAACCTGGGTGCTTTAGTTAACAAGAAGTTTTGACATCCTTTGTTGCTTGATTCATTTGGTTAATTGAGTCTGAATTCCTTTGCAGTTGTAGTCTTTTTTTGTGTCTTTCTTTTCTTTGGATTTTGGATATTTTTTGATTAAGAGGAAAATGACATCCAACCACGGTTTATCTTAAGTGAGACCCATTAAATATGTGTTTCAGTGGAAAGGGACTCACACAATTGGATAAAAAGTAACATCCAGCCCCTGTTAGTCTTGGGGGTGGGGCTTAAATATAGATCAATTTCTAAAAAAATTGAGTCTCTGTAAAAAAATTTCCTCCTCCTCAGGATTAGTCAAGGTCAATTTCCTCCTCTGGAGGTCTGGATTTTTTAACTATGGGTTCCTTTCATGTTTCACGGACAAACTGAAAGTCCAATCAAGGTTAGTTTAGCAGGATTGTTTTGACCTGTTCAATGTCTTTGTGGTGGTCTGTTCTGATTTGGCTAGGTTTGATTCAAAATTTAGAATTAGGTAGTTGAGTTGAGTATATGATGAAGATTGCGCTGGGCTCTGAGCAGAAATTCTGCGCTAACTGATCGATATGCGGCCTAGAAAATATGAGTCAAAAGAAAGTTGTATAGAATTAGAGAATTTCATTTGTGTGTATGTTACAGTTTAGACAGTTTAGTTATGTCTGAGGTTATTTTTTGAAGGAGTAAAACATGGGTTGTTTAATTAACAAGAAGTTTTGACATCCTGCAATTGGAATGGAATGCTCGACACCATCCTACAAGGGGTAGCTTTGCACTGGCCTGCTGTTAAACCCAATCGCAGTAGAAAACTTGCAGAGGGTATTAGTAGGATATGGTTTCATACCTGCATCTCTGGTAAATCTCGAGGGTCGATGAGATCTGTAGATAGCATAGAACAGATGAAAGTGTCTTTCCGTTTTGCAGATTTTGCTTGAGACCAGTCAAAACTGGTTTGGTACTTCCGTAGTCAATACTCTTCAGCAAGTTCCTCCGGTGGTCAAACAAAGACTCTAATAAGAATGTCCAACACCGACTAAGGATCTACCGCTGAAAGAGATGCTCATGCCTCTTAGTACAAGGCTCTCCATTCCATACAGACCAAGGACTTGGCAATAGGACCACCCCGACCATGAAATGTGACATCAACATCAAATGTTTCTTTTAGCAAGCAGAACAAACAATTCCAAATAAATAATAGATGCACCACCTGAACGTATATTTTGTGATTTACCTCTGCTCGGTTCTCCACCACATACATGGTTTTTGCTATCCATTGATTTTGGAGGACCTTGTGTAATTTTTTCCTTCAAATCATTAATTTTCAAAAAATAAAATGGAAAATGGGTTAGTTGTCCAAATAATTTTAAAACATAGTTCAAATAGATGAGTAAAAATTAGTATGGGTGAAATGGACATCAGAAAAATAGCAAGGATGAAACTGGATTCATCCTGACTTAAACTTAGAAAATAGCAAGGATAATACTTGATGCATCCTGATGTAATTTAAAAATAATAAAAAATATTTGAAAATAGTTATATTGAAACTGTTTACATCTCAGCTATTTTTATATTTTTGTCTATTTAAACACTATTAAAATCTAAATATCTTTTTCACTTATCGATTTTAGTATTTTTAGCAAATTTTGTATTCTTTGGCCGACGATAAAAAAGAAAGAAAACAACCCCACTAGTCTGCTACATGTACGAATGTGCCGACCTGACACATTTTTCTAACACTTTTTGTTTTCCACCCATTCCCATTGGTCCAATTTTGTGTAAAGGGTAAACAGTCATGATTCCGGGACACTACCTTCTAACTACTCGACCAGTTAACACTCTTCAAATCAGTGTGCAAAAAGTTGAATCAGAATCACTCTTACGGACTTTTTACGGATTTTTCGGCCAAAAAAGGTAATTACCCTGTGCACATTTTGGCACACAGCGCGGTTTTAATAAAAAAATTAGGATTGGAAGAGACGTCGGAAGGTCGTGCCCGTCACGTGTACATCCGCAGGGGCTTTATTGGAAATACCGGTAAATCAAGCGTTCGGGAACCAAATAAAAGTCCCATCATCACAGGACATTATTTTCATAAAGCTGTGAGCCTACACTTTATGATTTCAGACAGAAATTAATTTTGATTCAGGAGAAGCAGCAGCAGCTTTAAATTCATCGGACACTTTTCACGTCCACCATTAACTCTCCGACTTCTGCCATAACAAACCATAATCTCCAGGTACTTCATTCGAATTCTTCTCTTTCTCATTTTTTTTTATACAGTTCTATCTCGCTGATTCATTTGTTTTCCATGCCCATTCTGAGCTCAAACATGAGGATTGCATCTTCTGTTTCGGTTCTGTGTTTGTTACCAATCTTACTTGATAAACTCCATTGATCGTTAGTGATTAGTCCATTATTACCCTCTTCTTCTTAATGCCACAAATCTTAATTGCCACTCGAGTGCATAAGAACGAAGGGTATTTTGGACATTCAGCATGGTTGAGTACTCCCTCAGGTTGCTCGTGTTCGACCATTTCCTATCTCCCGCTTCTTCGTTATCCTTGTTACTTGTTTATAAAATTCATTTGTTTCAAATTGTAAATTTATTTTGCTTTGATCATCAAAATTCTAAAAAAAAATGAATCCTGAGTTTGAACAGCTGAGAATGGCTGATCATCACCAACATCATCGCCACCACCATGAACGAGAAAGAGATGAAGATGAAACGGAAGAGTTTAAGGTTGAAAAGTTTAAGGATCGGATTCAATCATCAAGAGGAAACCGGTTTGATTTGATAACGAACGAGTTGGGATTGAATAATCAGATTCGAAGAAGATTAATCAGTCGAGAAGATGTTATTAGTGGTATTAAAGGATTTGTCATTCATCCAGACAACAGGTATGTTACTAAAACATCTTTTCGTTTAGCGGCAGACGGCCGTTCACGTGATACCGGTGACACTGCGATAAGTGTCCATTTGATTCTAGATGGTTTTTTATCTGATGATAATACGAGCGAGCTAAGTTCAAAACTTGTAATCTGGTTAGTACATGCGACACGACACGACGAAAACAAAAAATCTTCTTCTCTTGGGATTTTTATACACGAATGATTACAGGAAATTCCTAAATCATTTGCTGTCACTTAATTATCGATTTAGCTAGTTGTCAGCATGATTTAAATAGAAGTATTTCACTCTACAAAATCTTATCGTATTGGTACTAATTAGTAAACAATGTAGACTATATAGAATTATATGCCACCTGCGGTTTTGGACGTAGGCAAGTATATCCTGTCTAGTATTTTGACGTATTTGATTGATTTAATTATACGCAAATTTTTGCCGAGTCATTCTTAATAAATACACAAATCACCGATCGTGTAGCCACGCCGGTGACTAGCAACATTCATTTTATATTTGCATAGATAATCTTGGAAAAGATGGCATAAGACGACAAAACCCGCGGTCAACCAAAAAATGTATTGATGAAAAGCTGAGTTTTGGCCAACGGCAAAACATCATGGATTAGTTTGTCACTTTGTCTTTGTGTCCACCTGTAAAACAGAGAAATTATTGGTTTTTGTTTTTGTAGTTTGTCTTTTTTTCTTACTGAAACAAATCCAAAGCCACACAATTTAAAAAGAAAAACATTACTGAAAATAAAAAATATTTGTACAATGGTAACCGATTCACTAGGATACTACAAGGTTAAAAATATTGATTTTTTTTTTTATTATTAGATCGAACACCGTTGCTAAATCTACATTCAAGTACATTAGCTTAGGCCAAGCATTATGGGAGAGGGCATTTTTTCGCTATATAAAGGAAAGGGATATAGGTCTGGGAGAGGGCATTATTTCCCTATCCTCAAATAAAGGAAAGAGATATAGGTCTCAAGACACTCATATGGTGCCTTTTATCCCTTCCCTATATGAAACGGAAACTCAAATTTCGTATGAATAGTGCTATACGGATACCGAGTTTCCGTATAAGTCAACTCGCTGACTCAACCCAAACGGATGCTTAGTCGCCGTGGGAGGACAGTGAATGGAAAACTAACCCCGAGGTGGTAACAATGTGAACATCTTCCAAATTACTAAACCTCGCTCTTTGTTTCCTTTTTTCCCTTTGAGTCTCCGACATTGATGAGCAAAATAATAATAATTAAAACTCTTAAAGAAGATAATTTGAGAGATTTTAGTGAAGAAAACAAATTGTAAGAAGAGGATTTGGGGTGATTTGAATATAGAATTAGAGTTGTATTTATAAAGTATTTTGTAGAAGTTTTTGAAAAAATAACTGTTGCGATCCAACGGTGGAGAAGATAGAGCTGTTGTGAATGATGGATGGTTAGGATGGGGTGTGAGAGAGGTGTAAAAGAAAAAAGGTCAAACATTTTTTTTTACGGAAACGAAAACTTAGTTACCGTATAAGATGTCACGGAAATTGAGTATCCGTTTCAACAGCCAAACGGATACTCAGTTTCCGTAAAGCAGTTTTTCACACAGAAACTGAGTTTCCGTGTGACTTCCCTTCCCTATAAGGAAATCAAATCTGATCCACTTTGCCAAGTAGGGAAGGGATATTCCTACACAAGTAGGGATATAAAAGATCATAATGGTTGGAAATTCAGATTTTTCCCTACATTTGAGGAATAGGGAAGGGAAATAAGGCACCATATTGCTTGGCCTTAGGATTTATGTTATAACTGGAGTTTGATCCCCCAACCTTTTCTGTAGGAGAAAGCTTGATGGTTCTTTGAGATGCCAAACATTTAAAATACTATTTTTCTAATAAAATTTGCAAGCTTGTGGGGTGCGCTATTACATATTTTACGAATAAAATCACACTACTAGTTTTAGACAATTTTTAAAGTACTTAAAAATACATTTAGTATAAAATTATTAAAAAAATTATTTAATTTTTTTATGTTTACATATTTATTTGTTTTTCAAATATTTTATTATTATTGTTATTTATATTACTAAATTCTATTATTATCCTTGTCCCTGAAAAAAATGGTTCTTTTACTTTTAAGGTAAATACAAAAGTGAAAGATCCGCTTTTTCTATGAGAGCAAAACCACTTTTTTTTAAATAAAAAATATAGATACATTCCAAAAAGGGCTAGCGGCACAGCTTGTCGCTTGCTTGCCTAGTATGTAATTTTTAACTTTATAATGTCAACCGATACATTCCAAATATAAAGGAAACAAAAACAAAGTAAAATATACATTTAATATTTATTAGAAAATTCAAAACATATAAATATTAAGGTTAATTTTTGCTTTTAATAAAAAAAAATCGGGCCATAAATAAAATGATCATACTAGGTCTATAGCTTTTCGTTTTTGTAGCTCAAAATTATAGCTCTAAAAACTTTTATCCCCATCTTCTAAAGGTGGTTTTTTCAAAAAGAAAATAAAATAAAATAAAAAATGAAAAGAAACCAAACACCGATATAAGAAAAAATTCCTAAATCAGGTTTTCAAAGTGGTTACCAAAGGTAATAACAAGGGAAGTCGTTTATTACTCATTAATTGTTTGTGGTTCAGAAAAAATACGTGATGGCATTTATAAGTGTATGATTAATTTTCAAAGCCAATATTTCATGAAATTTTCAATTTCTTTTAATTCCTTTAAATCTAAGCAAAATTTCTTCAAAGTTTCGCCAATTTTTTTTTTTTTTTTTCCGAAAAAGAGGCAAGCCTCACAATATATAATGATAACACCGATTTAAGAAATCAAAAACCTTACAAAATAGTTTCAAGATCATACAAAAGTCATACAAGTTATAGTATCTCCATCAATTCTTTCCTATCAAATCTATCCCTTCAGACATAAAAACAGTTTCAGATGACCTTTTTATCTCCCGCAACGGAGAAGACCAAACATCCAGGGCCAAATTGATTTTGAAACCAAAACTAATATGTGTCAAAGCACAAGGTAATGACTGGATCAAATCCAACCTAATGTTCATCAGAGTTTGTAAATAACATGAATTGTAGTTCTTAAAATTTAGATTGCCTAATGCAATCAAGGTAGAAGTGACCCAACTAGTAGTAGCAATAGCTAAAAAGTAACCAAAACGTCTCAAATGGTAACCAAAGTGTCTCAAGATGGTAATTTGAATCGGTCTTTATGTGTCTATGATGGGACGAATCGGGCTGACTCGGCTTTGAAGATACTGTAACAGTTGTGTTAATGGATGAACTTGGTGATCTTGAACGAGTTGATGATGTCTTTGTCTTCGTTACGAACACTAGAAAAAGCAAATCTAAATCTAAAACAGGAAAAAAACTTAATCCTAATACAGACTAACACTAAATCAAGATAGAGTAAAGTCTTATCAACACCACAAGCATAAATAATCCTACAAATAAAACTAACAGCCAAAACAAAACATGATCTAATATAAAATTGATCAAAGAGAAACCCTAATTGAATATTTGGGGGATATACTGTTAATTGAAGTCGATCTAACCATACACGCCGAATTTGTTGCTGAAGCTGTAAAGTGCTTGTAGATCCGAGATGAAAATATTATGCTTGGTCTCCTTTCTTCATCAGCTCCCAATCCATTGTTGCACTAACAACAACCCACTCCAACAAACAAAACCAAATAAGCATAACAACAAAAGCTTGAACAAAGATTAAAATACAACATAAGAGAAATCTACTGGTAGAATTGGTGATTAGAAGATGTTGTAGATCAGGGTAGTAACATGGTTGCTCATATCCGCTCCAAAGGAGCCGATCTGAGCAGGTAACGGTCGACAAGGGTAGGGTTTTCGTCAGTTAAGAGAAAGAGAAAAATAAAAACAACAATTATTACACTCTAATTCAATTAAATTTCATTACAGTTGCTTCAGATGACTAATAAATTAATAAAAACTGATAAGTGTAGGATTTCATGGAATGTTACCATAGTCATTATATATTATATCATTTAAAAAATCATTGTAGCTTCGTTACAAAATTTTGACTTTTTAAAAATCCTTTAAATTTCTCCCCAACATCACTATAAATTTACTGTAATATATTTAAATCTTCTTACTACAATTACTCAAATGATAGTTGAGTTAATCTTACTATGATTACTCAAATGATAATTGAATTAGAAAAGATTAAAAAACCTCAAATTTTCCTAAATTCTAATTTCTTCTCAATTTCTGCTACTTCTTTCAAATCTAACTAAATTTCTTCACAATTTTTCATCCTATTTTTTGCGGACTCACTATCATTTACTCAAAACTCGTTATACTTCCTTCAGATGAAAACTTAGTTCGATTACGGGTGATTCGAGACACATTGAACGAATAGTTCACAGGATAGCTACGAGCAGCTCCAGTGGGTTGGAAAATGAGCATATTTTCTCATTACCACCCCACAGTGAGACTGCCAAGCCAAGGAAGTGGATGGGAAAACGCTCAAATTTGAGAGTTTTCCCATCTCATCTTTGATTGAACAAAGCGTCTCAACAAGAGACAATTGGGGAGATCATCTCAGGTTAGACTAGGCCTCGACTCAATCTGAGACGCTGCTCGTCTCATACTAAGCATGTTGGTCCATTTTCAGCCGATAACGACTATGTTCATCCAACAATTATAATCTCATTCCATATAAATACAATCAATTTCAACTCCAAAATCACACCTTCTCCACCTTTTGCACCCATAATTTATGACAAATGGCTTAACCGCATATGAAGATTTACTTTTATGCAAAAATTCTGCAGAGTTTATCGTAAATGAAGATTTATCTTTGTGCGGAAATTTTGTATTGTGTTATCCATCTAAGGATGCCGAACGACGACAAAATGGTTTAGTAAGTATGAGTTGTTGGAGCAAAATTTATCAAAACTTCTGTACTGACACCGATAATCCGAATAACCATAATGTAGTGGGGTTGTTGTCGATATCAAACTCTAAAAACCTAGCAGTAGGATTTATAGCTTTAGTTCGGGTTATGAATCAATAGATGTTGATGATGTTGTTTTAAGTTTTAAATAAATGTAAAATTAAATTAAATTTTAATTTACTTTCTAAATAGATTAGTACTAATTAAATGTAACAATGTACATAAATAAATTAGTCATAATTTTAATTAAACATTTTACATAAGCATAATCACGCGTTCTCATTCTAACTCCTGTCATATGTTCCCCTACATCAATACTCTTAAACCCTTCATATAATCTTGCACTTTAATATCCCGCACCTTAATTAAGATCCTTCACCTTGAGGTCCAACAAACCATGGATTTATTCCTTGAGTTGGAGAGCTTTCAAAGTTTAATGATATTCAATAATCTTGATAACCCTGAGGATTTTGCTGAAGGGATGGACGATATGGAGAGGGTGGCACCGGATGATAGCCTTCTACTTGCATAACGTTGACTTGTGAGTTTTCCACTCTTTCCTAGGATGTTTGAGTTCCAATATTAGTTGAAAAATCGAGACTGAAGGTCATGCTCTCTGCCATTCCGCATAACTCTTGTACGTAGAAACACTTAGTTTTCATATTCTTTAACTCCATTTGATTCAATTGTTCACGATTGACCGATGTTCCTGTATACGAATTGGGACGGTCGAGACCTTATGAAACAACTAGAAGTATCCGACGTTTTCCACCCAGTGTAAGAGACTCTAGATCCCACCCTAATTCTGGCAAATCAAACCCAACTGATAAAGATTCTGATCTTGAAGGCGCCAATGAAGATTAATCTCCTTCTCAAGGATACCTGGTATAAGATGAAATCACGGGCGGTGGATCTGTTGGATGATCCACTTTCGGCAACGCTTACCCATTGCGATAAAATCCATAGATGTGTAAAACATCTACACCAATTGTCGGCTCTACAACTGTTTTGAACCATTCATCGTATTGGTATTTTTCACAAGGTGAATAATATCTCTTACCTTTTCTATCCTTTACTCTTCAATCTAGTACATTCCATTCCAAAGACGGTGGATATAGATTGAGTGTATTCCATTCCAAAGACGGTGTATATAGATCGAGGCCTTTTTAGAACTCCAATTTGGCCAACTAATTGTCTAACACATCTTTTTCCAAAATAATAAACACCATGTTCCCTGATTTAATTGTAGAACACAACGTGCTGAAGTGGAAAATATTTGATTCTTTGGGAAACATGGTAGTTTATCTCCTCAAAATCCTCATACGACATCCATTTATTAGTATATTTGTTTTTAAGCATGTGTTGGTATCTTTACACATAATTATCATCTACCTCTCTTTTGTTTTGTTTCTTATGCCAATTATAAGCATTATACCTTACGATAATGATGAATTTTATTGCGGTGTAGTATAAAAGTCATGGTGCACTAATGTCAAAATTTGTATACCTCCAAAGCTAAAAGTGAAAAAGCGGGGGTATAACAACCACACCCAATAATTCGTTCGCCAATATGTATGGACTAAACTCTAATATATTTATGAGAGCACCAACTTAAAAATGAGATTCAATCAAGAAATATATCAAAGAGTTTTATCTTTTTCTCAATACAATCAGCAAATCGAACAAATAGAAATTCATGAGCCTGATTGATATCATAAATAACTTGGATGGTACCAAAGACCAACGCCCAATTGTCAATCAAGTTATATCCAACAAACAAGGTCGGAATTATCAATTGTGATTGAAGTACGCACAACTTATGATATTTCAATTATATAAACAAATATAATGTATGAAAGAAATAACAGAGACACAAAATTTTTGTTAACAAGGAAACCGCAAATGCAGAAAAACCCGGGACCTAGTTCAGATTTGAACACCACACTGTATTAAGCCGCTACAGACACTAGCCTACTACAAGTTAACTTCGGGCTGGAATGTAATTGAGCCCTAACCAAGTCTCACACCGATTAGGGTACAGCCGTGTTCCTTACGCCTCTAAAACCACACCAGATTTTGTGCACTTGATTCTCCTTGTTGATCTCACCCACAACTAATAATTGCTACGACCCAAAGTCGAAGACTTATAAACAAATTTGTCTCCACAGATCTGTCTATCCTTTATTCTTTTTGTTGCGTCTTTTGATACAAGATCAAGGTGAATAAGAACCAACTAATACCCCGGTCTTATACTTTTGAAGAGCATCCTAGAAATATTAGTCACCTCACGATACCCTAACTGATTAACAGAAGAATTTATTGCGGAATCACAAGATTCTGAGACGAAGAAATGTTGTGATTACTTTTTATATCTTACCTATCGAAGATAAATCTCGAGTAAATAATATAGAAGATAAAACTCAATATGATAGAACAAGTAAGATCATAATCCGCAACTATAGAGAAAATACTTGGATCTAGCTTCGCGAATCCTAAATGAAGTCTTCAAGTCGTTGACCTAATAATGGTTTTTGGAAAACCTAGGTTAAATGTGAATTGACTCTAGTTTGCAACTAGGACACACAGAAGTGTCGGGATTAGGTTTTCCGGTTGCTAGAATTCTCCCTTATATAGCCTTTCAAATCAGGGTTGCTTACAATCAAAGCTAAGATAGCTTAGTAACAAAGCATTCAATATTTACCGTTAGATGAACTCGTGATTTAATATTCAAGTTAAGTCTGCTTAGAGATTAAACAATTAATCTCCACCGTTAGATGGTCTTAGCTTGTTACACACAAGAGAAATATACTTATATTTAGATATGGGTAACCATACCTAAACGTGTATATTGGGTTGGCTCAATAACAGTTAACCGAAGTTAGCCATATAAACACTTTTGACTTAACCATATTCATCTAACACTTCTAGATCAAATATGATGATCAAGCAATCATGATAAATAATTAAATGAATCTAATTGTGTTTCAAATAGAGTTGTTCAATTGTTCACTATCTCACAAAAATATTCATGAACAAATTGAAACGAAATCGGTTTGATTCATGAATGTACAAAGTACTTATACAAGAATCAATTCATGAACATTAAGCCACGGTTTCCAAAGTTAATTTGCATTTCTTAAATCATAAATGTTTTAGTTCATGAGTATGAGAATCATACATTACCGATTTTAGAATATAACTATTGTGTTCGCAAACTGGGTATGCGAACAGCAGCTCTGGACCTTGGCCTAGACAAGCCGTTCGCAAACCTGGTTCACGAAAAACCGTTCTGGACCCAACTCATGTAAACTCGTTCGCATACTATATATACAAAAAAGAGTTCCAAACCTTCTCGGGTAACTCCGGTTGCATACTAGGTACGCAAACAAGAGTTCCATACCTAAATCATCATAATACAATTCGCATAATTGATATGCATACCATGTTGTATCCATACATGGGTAATCGTTCTAAACTCTTATTTCAATCATTAAAACATCCTTAGAAGAAGACAATGGTAATCTTACACATGCCATTAGCTTCAAGTAATTTTTAAGTGATCGAACGCTCAATACGAAGCTTCCCAAGCTAACATCAAATGACTATCTCACACAAATCATACAAGATGTTCAAGGTAATTTTCACATGATCATATTTTGACTTAATATTTAGTTTCCAACAAATAAATAGTTGTAAACTAAACTCGTCAAGAATACGACGAACATAGCTAAAGCAAAAAAGCTTCCAACCCGTATTTCGAGAAATAGATAAACGAGATAAACTTGGCTCGAAATATCAAATGTGTAATGTAAAAGTCTATATATCCATATGACTTAGTCTCATTAGAAGATAGAATAGAATAAACTTTTGAGTGATAGATAAGTTTTAGTTTCCACATACCTTTTGTTGATGAAGTTCCTCCAAGCTCCTCAATAGATCTTCTTCTTCAATTGGTGAATGACGTTAAGTCTAAAGCTCAACTATACATTCTATCCTAATCCGAGACATATCTATGAGTAAACTAGAAATCAAGTATATAGTTTTGATCAACTAAACTTGACAAACAATCTTGAGATAGCAACGCTTGCGAGTTCGACAGAGCAGTGCTCTAACAGAAAGTAAACACCATACAGTTAGAATTACTTGTTAATTTTTTTAACTAATTAAATCCAAAGGATATATATTGTCATATTTACCTCAAGGAGGCCCCATAGACCGTTGATGCTTGACGAACCCAAGCACGCGATATCGAGATAAATGTATAACTCGGCTAAGATAGCGGACCCCCATTCATACTTGGCAACAACCTTCATATCTCACAACGCCTTTAGCCATCCTATTTGAGTACTGGCACTTGAGTTGGGGAAAAAACATGAACCAAATAACCATAAAATAAAAACCTTAGCAATTTTTGTATCTGCTTCAGGGTCATTATTTCCGAATCAAAAACGCCTTTGCCATGTAATTTTTGGTTTAAAAATATCTTTCAACCGGAATTAGAAATTCCATCACTTGTTGTAGTACTTCGCCTGGGTTGTGAAGGTAAAGTACAACTGAAGTTCATCTTCATATATTTCTTCGGCCAACCAACTTTTGTTAGTTCAATGGAACATCATCTCCTATATCGGAAGGTATTTCAAAAAGGAAATACAAATTTAATGGTGTTGTTCCTGTAAAAACATTTACACACTTTCGTATTGATTGCATTTTAAAATTATATATCAAAAAAATTGACATGCCCATTTCAAAGTCCGTAAAATGAAAGTGTACCATCAACGCTCCACCAATACATACACTAATTTGGGATGTTGTTTAATTTCTTCGCTTTAATATGGTACAAAGTAATCCAGGTAATTTTATCAACATAAAAGAAAAAGGTAGATCCGCATAAACTTTGCTAACTATGTACCAAACACCTCTTAGTTTTTGAGCTTTGCAATCTCTCTCAACTTTTATAGACAGATGACCTTGAGATTCAGATAATTCTCGTTCAGAAAGTAGAGTGAAATTGTTCCTTCATCATAGATGCTTCTGTGGCCGACATATGTTGACTGAGTTTATTCACAGGTGGATTTATGTCTCTTTGGTGCCTAATTTCTTGAGACATTTCTATTGAGAAATTCAGAGACGTTTAATGAAAATTACAAGAGATTTTAGTTGGGAATTTTTTTTCAAAAGAATAGTAAATTTTGGTGTGAGTTGAAAAGTTAAAGAGATTGGTATTTATAGGTATTGAAATTTCCAAGATCCATTACTAGACACTTTAACATTAAGAAAATTTATAGAATATTCATGTCTTAGCAGTTTAGCCAATAAGAGTTTTGGTTCGTTTAGTAATTTCCAAGCTATTTTAGTGACCATTAGTACGTTTGTTTCATACTTTTATTAGCATCTCCAAATCCAAATATCCCTTGCATGGTTGGTTTATAAAGAAAATCCCAAGACTTAATAATATAAATGCCTTTTGAATTGGAATATTTTTTTTTATCGAAAATCTCTTTTTTAATTGTACAACATTAATATAGAAAGTAAACATACAAACTAAGATATATTTTCTCTGTACCAACTTATTAACTTGGTTTAGAATCTTACTGTTCCAATTTTGAATTTTGTTTTCTCTTTTCAACTATTGTGTCGAAATTCTTTATTTTGGATCTATTTACGAAGATGAAAGCTCCTATACCAATTTTTTATATGATATTAAAAGTTGAAAAATACCTCGTAAGAGGATGTTTGAATACAAAAAGCATAAATTAAATCCAAAAATCAAAAGAAAAAAACAACTTGTTTTACAAAAATTTATATTTTTTCACTTCTAATCTAAAAATCATTATAAAATTGTGTTTTCAAACAAGGGTTTTGTTATCTTGTGCACTCCAGAAGTAAAAAATGAGAGATAATGTCTTGTGCATTGGAGAAGGGAAAGTGTACACTTGTATAAAGAAAAATTAAGTGTACACTTGCATGGGTGCACAAAATAACAAAACCCTTCGAATAAACTTCTTGAATTTTACTTTTGGAGTTAAAAAGTAATTTGTTAAGTGTTATCCACACTGGTTGCCAAACACGTCCAACATCACTTCTATCGAAAGTCCAGCCCCTCCTTAAAGGCCTGACTTCGTATGTACCGTTGGTTTTTCATTTCCTTTACCGCCAAAGTCCCCACAGAGGAGAGTAGTTGTAGATTAAAGAGAAGCAAAATCTTCGATATCCCTTTAGGGTTTCACCTTCTCTACTACGATTTCTTGAAATCGAAGAGTTCTTATTCAATCACATCAGAATCTCATATTCAATTCCCAAAATCGAAGGAGTTCAAGACTTCAATTTCTAGGGTTTTACTGTTTCGTGAGTTTGTTCCCTTTTCTATCTTCATAGTTTTTGAAATTTTACTCAGATTTTTACTAAAATTTTAAGTTGTCTAAAAAATGCAGGTGGTATGTGATATGGGCAAGGATCATACTGATATGGGCAATTTATTCTTCATTCTTTACTCCGATCGAATTTGGATTCTTCAGGGGTTTGCCAGACAAATTATTCATCCTCGACATTGCTGGGCAGTTTGCTTTCTTCGTCGATATTATCATTCAATTCTTTGTAGCTTTCAGAGATCCGCAAACTTACCGTATGGTTTCCAAGCGGACGACGATCGCACTCCGGTTTGTTTTCTGTTCCCTAATTAGAAAAAGGCATTTTCTGGTGTATTGTTGATGAAATTGGTTATGCTTTATTGGCATATATTAATGAATTTGGTGCTTAACTGCAGTTACTTGAAATCGAGTTTCATCTTGGATCTTCTTGCTTGCTGTCCATGGGATCTTATCTATGCCGTATGTAGTCCTGTCTATTTTTCTGACATTGCTATTTAACTAGTTACTTCTTATGACCTGCTTTTGTATACTAGTATTAATTTCGACAGCTTTCTTTTGGTTAACCTAGTAGTCTAAGATGGCAGTTTTGTTAACCCTATAGCCGTTAGAATTGGGTTGAATTCTTATTTCTACGAGTATTTGTTGTTTTCATCAGTCTTGTGGTAAAAAAGAAGAAGTGAGATATCTCTTGTGGATAAGGCTGTACCGAGTGCGAAAAGTGATACAGTTTTTTCAACATATGGAGAAAGACATCAGGATCAACTACTTGTTCACCAGGATTGTAAAACTTCTAGCTGTTGAACTCTATTGCACTCACACGGCTGCCTGCATCTTTTACTATCTGGCTACAACTATGCCAGCTGAGAAGGAAGGATATACTTGGATAGGAAGTCTGAAATTGGGCGACTACAGTTATTCGAATTTTAGAGAAATTGATCTTGGGAAACGATACATTGTCTCACTGTATTTTGCCATTGTCACCATGGCAACTGTTGGTAATTGTTTTCTTCCTTTCTCTCCTTGCTCATTTATTGATTCAAAGCATTTCAAAGTGCATTACAAATCGATACTAGTATTACTTCTCCTAGTATTATAAACGCTTAGGTCAGCGAAGAATACTATTCTAGAAGGTTCAGGCCCTTCAGGATTTACATCTTACTTAAACACTAGAAAGTAAGTGGAAAATTATTAGATTTTTCCAGTAATATTCTTTTCGATGGGCTACAAAGATAGGATCTCTAGTTAGCAGTGGAAGTAGGTTCCAACCAGAGTAGGTATGAGTTTGAGCTTGCAACTCTATTTGCAATACAAAGTAACTCTGCAGTGTACTATGCATGCTGAAGTCACAAAGGCAGACTTTGGTTATGCTCATTGCTGATAAGTGGATAAATTATCATCGCTCAATGGCCAAGGAACATCAATTGCAAGTAACAAGATCTGCAGTGCTCCAACTCACTTTGTTAGACATCTTTTCTGGTTCTAACTTTTAATTTTGATTGTTGAACGTTAGGGTAATCAAATAATCTGACTCATCTGAGTTGATTTTTATGTTTTGCAAGCCCTCTTTTAGATTAATGTATATAGAACACTGCCTTGAGTTAAGCAACAGAGTCTGTTTCTATAATCTCCTTTTGGTTGCCTAAGCTAGTCATTGTACAAGAAGTGCTGCTATTAAAATTGGGTTACAAGTTACAGCTTCACTGCAACAAGAAAAACTAGTGAATAGTGATCAGATTGAAATATTACAAGGAAATAGTTGCCCATATGAATAGGAAATTGTGTCTACTTTGAAAGAACAAGACTTTTAAGTACTAAACCACAATCAAGCTTTTGTTCATTACATGTGAAAAATTGTTAATGTTAGAAGTTAGGGCTCAGCTGGGGGGCACTTCTCTTAGTTATTTGTTTGGCGTAGTAAAGTCTATATTGTAAATAAAATAAGATTGCAGATAATCCCAGTAGTGCTCCTAAAAGCTGAGAGGTTGGAGATTAATTGCAAAAATAATATACTGAGAACCTAAAAATGGGCTTCATCAAGAAACTGTTTGTGTTTGAATTGTTTCATCATCTTTACTATCATTCATGTCACAGAAAGAAAATAACACTGATGAGGCACCTCTGCTTTGTTTTTGTACGCTGAAAATCCGTATATTGTAACGAAGAACATGTTACGATTCATGCTTTTTTTTTTTTTTTTTCAGTTAGTTGTGCTGCCATCCACTAATTAAGATTTTCAGTCATGTCTAATAAGTAATGTCTTCTGCAACAGGTTATGGAGATATACATGCAGTCAATATCAGGGAGATGATATTCGTAATGATTTATGTATCATTCGATATGATTCTTGGAGCTTACTTGATTGGTAACATGACAGCTCTAATTGTAAAAGGATCAAAGACGGAAAGATTTAGGGATAAAATGGCGGACATAATGAAGTACATGAATAGAAATGAACTAGGAAAGGAAATATGTGATCAAATCAAAGGTCACTTGCGGTTACAGTATGAAAGCAGCTACACAGAGGCTGTTGTTCTCCAGGATATTCCAATTTCTATCCGGGCTAAGGTATTATTTGGAAGACTACTTTATATAATATACACAAAATTATCAAGTGGCGTTTGACATTATTAACCTCTCTAGTCCACTCGTTTTATATTGGTTGATATTAATACCGCTGCTGAGTTGAAGGCTTTCTTTACCTAATATGTCCATGTGATACTATTTATTTTCTATTGCTTAATCATATTGTACTTTGTTCCTTTATGTTGCAGATTTCACAAACTTTATACAGGGATTTTATTGAAAATGTTCCTCTTTTTAAAGGATGCTCTCAAGAGTTGAAGAATCAGATTGTAAGTATTCTAACTCACTGACTCACCTCAAGTAGAGAAAGAGAGGGAAGTTAGGTTGATTACCGACAGCTCAGCTATTTACAGAGAGAATGTTTGCAGTGGAAATATAACACAAGATGGGCGTGTAGAAAATCTCATTCTTAAGATTGCCTTGCAGTTATCTGCTACTGTACAAGCAGCAGTGTCCACTTGTTACTATTACTGTAAAAATATCTAGATGTCATCATTTTACATCTGAATTAACCTCTCAGACCTAGTTTTTATCTGTTATCCCAATACTAATATAAGTATTTTGTGGGTCAAGTGGTATTGTTACAAGCATTATCTGATGTTAACTAATGGAACTTGTATTTGCACATTCTTCCTTTCTTTCAGGTAATTGGACTCCATGAGGAGTTTTTTCTTCCAGGAGAAGTGATTATGGAACAGGGCAACATTGTTGATCAAATTTATTTTGTTTGTCATGGTGTGCTGGTATGCATAAATCATCGTTTCTTACTTGACATCTTTTCCTCTCGTCCGTGTATTGCATTTATGGTTTGAAATTATCTGACCTCATAATCCATTTTGAACATTAGCTGAATATCTAGATATATAGAATCTACAAATGCGTAGACATTTTTCGGTTCACAAAATCTTTCTTTTCGTCGGAGTTTGTTTTGATTTCTTTCCGTAGTTCCAAATAGTTTGTCGAAATACTTTAGTTCCTTCATTTCAGTAGTTATTACACCTTATTAATTTTTTTTTCCTAATATAGGTGTTTCTGTTTACAGCAAGAGACGGGTGTAGGGGAGGAGGGATCGGAAGTAAATATCTCACTTCTTGAACCTAATAGTTCATTTGGGGAACTTTCCATCCTTTGCAATATGCCTCAGCCTTATACCATTCGAGTTTGTGAACTATGTAGGCTCCTTCGACTTGATAAGGAATCTTTTACAAATATCCTGGAAATTTGTTCTTCTGATGAGAAAATAATCTTGACCAACCTTTTGGAGGTAAGCAAAACAGGGGATTGACGGGTTGTTAGTATGTTTGAAAGTTCTGTTATATCAATTGACGTTTGACATCATATGAATTTGCCTGGTCCTCTTCTTTTATTGTGGTTCAGAGTATGGCAAAGTTGAATGCTTGTTTCACCTATTATGCTTAACTATGTCATATACTGAATTCCTTTTTGTTGAGATTTCACAAACTTTATATAGCCCACATGTTGAAATGCTCCTCTTCTAAAAAAAGTCGGTATGTAATATGTAAAATCAAAATCATCTATACCATAATAGAATGGGTCGACAATTAAAGAAAGATCTTGATCTGCATGACAAGTTATAATCTTTTTAGGAGGCAATTGCCTTTGATCAGAAATTTTTTGTAGAACTGTCATTGTGTAAGCTTCTTTTCATAAGCTGCACAATGCTCACCAGTTTTCTTTGATTAAAAAATTTGGGTGTAGTTCTCCATTGTTTTTAAAATTCTAATCAGTCGTGGTACTGCAGTAAGAATTTTTTTTATCAACCTTTTGTGTTCAGTTTCATTTTTTTTCTGTATCAGACAGTTAACTGTGACAAACTGACAGGAGAAAGGGTCTAATAAAGACTTTCACGGAATGGAGCAATTGGAATCGGACATCATGTTTCATATTGGAAAGCAAGAAGGTGAGTTGGCTTTGAAGGTTAACAGTGCAGCGTATCATGGGGATTTGTATCACCTGAAGCGTTTGATTCGAGCTGGAGCTGATCCCAGCAAAACAGATTATGATGGAAGGACGCCTTTGGTATGAAACTCAATAATGAATTATCAGATTACCTGCTGTGTCCCTCTCAATTTGTTTTACTACCTTGCTTTTCGTATATCGTTGCCCTAAGATAGCAGAACTGAACACTGCAGTTACATTGTGGATAAGATTACACTTGCAGATAACAAGATAAATGAAATCATTCCCTCTGAAATTTTGGTTTTTGAATCTAGTGAAAAATACTTATCGTTATATTACCTTATTAATTGCTCTCGTTGACTTTGTGGGTCGGTCTGATGTTCGTTTGTTAGTGCTAATTTAATAGGGAATGTATGCAGAATTTGTTCCCCTTTGGCTGTCTTTAACACTTGTGTTATAAAGCTAGTATGCCTTGAATTTGCAAGCAATTAATAGTGTCATTTCGGGATCTTTATTTTTGGTTCACTGGGAATATCTGTGGAATGCCTCTCATAATTCTATTTAGTATGCAATATCATCTCCTACTCTTTTTACATTTTAGTTGAACACGTCTGCGATCTTTCTTAATGTATAAGTTTCAGTTTTTGTCCAGAACCCTCGGTAGTATGATCATTGATCTTTTACCCAAAAGTTTATTAGTTTTTGGTGCACCATATCATGATATTTCAGTATTTTTTAATATTGATTCCTTGAAAAGTGTAAATTTAAAATTGTTGCTTGAATTATCCGTTACTTTCAACAGCATATCGCAGCTTCAGAAGGATTTGAACACATTACGTCTTTTCTTATTCAAGAAGGTGTTGGTGTAAACATTGCAGGTAAGTGGTTAGATGGGATGTTATTATTGCACTCAACCTCCGAATATTTTAATTTTCTGGAAGATAAATTTTAGCTTATTGCTTAGTAACACTTGTAAGCTAATGTTGATTAGATAACTTCGGAAACACACCTTTATTCGAAGCCATCAAAAGAGGAAATGATCGAGTAGCTTCATTACTTGTCAAGGAAGGAGCATTACTAAATATTGTTGATGGCGGTAGTTGTCTCTGTCAGGCTGTTGCAAGGGGGGATTCAGATTTCATAAAAAGGTTGTTGTCCAACGGATTAGATCCGAATTCCAAAGATTACGATAATAGAACAGCGCTTCATGTTTCTGTTTCACTAGGATTATATATGATTGCAAAAGTGCTAATAGAAGGTGGGGCTAGTGTGTTAACTCGCGACAGGTATGCCCTGTAAATCCATTCAGTAGATATAATGAACACTGTTACTTGTCTTTCTTTCTTTCCTATTTTATTCTACCCCACTTAGACTTCTTATAGTGCAAAATTCTCCATCAAAATACGGTCATAACCGCAGATCCTTCAGGCCAAATCCAGTACTTTGTCTGAACCTTGATTTCTTGCCATCTTCTTTTTTTCGTTGTATACCAGTCTTATATCTTTCGTTTGCATGGTGTTGTCTTCCACGACCTCTCTCATTTGTCATTCCTATCTATTTTTCCAAGCTAAAGTATCTTGTGGATGTACAGCTTATGCGATCCTCCAACCATTTCGTTATACCTTGCAGCCAGAAACTTTTTATCTAATGCTTGAATTTATCAACTATTTTTGAAACTGCAGATGGGGAAATACTCCAGTCGATGAAGGCTGCACTAGTGGAAACAATAAATTGGTTAAGCTATTGGAAGAGGCAGAGTTAGCTGAGCTGTCTAAGGCCAGTGCTAGTGATAGTACATCAGAAATTCAAGGTACCCTACTTGCGTACAAAATTAATTTCATCTTCTTCCAGGTCCTTAAAATGATGGTAGGGTGTTAAAAAGGAAGTACGTTCAACCATTGAAACCTAACCGTATAACGGCTGAGCTGATTACGTCGACTAATGGCTAAATACCCAAGTTATAGAATGTTGGTCTCGTGTGAGAATGATTGGAGTTTACGGAGCTCTTCCTAATTAAAAATCAAACATGGGATCATCTGCAATTGGCTTTTTAGCAAGAGTATCCCAACTCTGATCTAACCTAGCCAAGTGTTGAGGAATTGTTGAAATTTGAAAGTCCAACAGAGTCGAATAACCGTAATACAAGGACCTGTGATCTATGATGTTCCTTTGTGAGCAACCTTAGGTACTGTATATCCCCATATCTTAGACTTAGTTCCTTGCTTATTCTCGTGTTTCAGTTACAAATAAAGTGAAACCAAGGAAATGCACTGTATTCCCTTTCCACCCTTGGGACCCGAAGGAGAAACGAAACGAAGGAGTCGTCTTGTGGGTCCCAACAAGCGTGGACGAGCTCATCAGTATGGCATCAGAACACCTTCAATTCCCTGATGGTTCACGCATATTATCAGAGGATGGTGGTAAGATCCTTGATATTGAAACAATACATGATGGCCAAAAGCTTCATCTGGTTGATTGATATACAGAACACGATCAATGTAAGAAACAAATACAGGTATTGAATCTGGACAATAAGTGTACTGAATTGTCCTAAGTTTACTGATGTACAGATGCGAGTCTACGCTAGTCAGAAGAGTATGTTGATTTTAGATTTGTAGTTATGTCCCGTTAGGACCCTTCAGGTTTCTATACTGACCCGGGTTCATTATATGTATGAATTGATAAAATCAAATACTCATGTCTTCATTTGTTCAAACTATTTGTAATGTTGATCTAGTTCAATTGTATCAGAACCTGGGAAATACGATTGAAGCTAGTAGTAGAACAGTTCTGCTAAGTGGCCGAATATGAATGCACTTAATTTGACATGGTTTTGTATTTTAGTAAAATTGAAGGGCTTATTCTTTCCATGAAATGTGCAGATATGATCCCCTAGTCACAGCATGACTCATTTTTTTAACCTTCCACGATTAGTTTCTGTTCTAGTCTTATCCTTTCGTTGTAATTAAAATCAAAATTTATTTTGAATTAATTAGTAATTTATTTCAATAAACACAATTGGTATAATTTGATATAATTGTTCCACCAGCTGTTTCTATCCCATTTGGTTTTACATGAGGTTTTGACAGCACCAATACTACTGGGGCGAAATTGCAGCATCAAGTTTTGACAGCACATGAATCTTCACAATATCTGATAAGGTTAAATGTGGCATGTATGACCAAATAAGGTTTATCGAAAATGATTAGTGCACCGTAGAAAGATCCCGTAACAAATCCCGTATAAGAAGGGGTGGGATCCATTTTTATGAATCATGCAATTCCTAATCCAAATACTAGAATCCCTCCCCTGTTTAAACATTGATTTCATCCACGAGAATCTTTACGACAATTATCCGGTCAATCAACGTAGAATCACTCATATTAATCACGAAATTTGATCTCAGTCAACGTAGAATCACTCGTATTAATTACGGAATTTGGTCTCAATTATGTGCACATTCCGCTAAAGAGTGTATATTTGACATATCCTTTTGATTGGTTGTTTAGTTAGTTGTTGGGCTCATTACCCTTCATGTTTAGAATCATGACATTCGTTACATAGCTCCCTAAATGTGATGGACGGTGGAGATTGAAATGTTACGTGCACAGTGTGCAAAAAATCGGACTCCGCTTTAACCTATTACTATCCCAATATTAAAGAGAAAATATTTGATGGGGTCGTTTTTTGAAGGGGGCATGGGGGACAAATGATTTGTTGACACGTGCATTTGATATTAATGAATTCTGTTTCCAAAAATATAAAAGAAGTGTAATTTTGGAGAGAAAATTTGTTTTCTTAAATGGTGTTGATATTTTTGGAAACAGAATTCATTAATATCATATGCACGTGTCAACAAATCATTTGTCCCCCATGCCCCCTTCAAAAAACGCCCCATCAAATATTTTCTCAATATTAAAGGGGTTGAAGGAGGATCACGGAAAAACCACGGCCAGCGTTACATGGAGATGTGTCACAAGCACTGTGAAACACTGTACAAAATACCGACTACAATTAAACACAGAAAATTGACCTATCCAGAGCCAATATATTCTTGATTCTAGTTATTGAGGCTCATAAAAAGGCGGTATATCTCCTATACAGAAAATATCAAAAATCTTTCCTAGTTTCTTCTGGCATGTGTTTAATTGATTCTCAGTAATATATTTCTCATTTATTTCGGATAATCCCTGAAAGTTAATGCAGATTATTCGGAACCAGAATATTCTTGTTTTTATTGAGGCCTATAAAAAGGTGGTATAACCATGCAGAAAATACACACAAAATCTTTTCTTAGTTTGTTTTCATATACAAAGAGGTTTTGCAGTTTGTGGTGGTGAAGAGAGTGAATAGTTAGAGATAAGCACTAGCATTTACAAGTAACTCAAGATGATGAAGACTTCACCCATTTTTGTGCTTGCATTTCTGGCATCTGCTCTCCTTGTTGCAGTATTCTCACAAACTCCAGGTAACATGCATGATCAGTATCAAATGTTCTTTTTGCTAATTTTATTTTCATGTTTTTAGACATTTTCAAAGCCCTTATCATCTCTTTCTATGTTTTGGGTTTTGCTTGATAATAGTTGAGGCAGCCGATGAATGGTGTGTTGCTGATCGTCAAGCCTCTAAAGAAAAACTTGAAGCCGCACTAAACTGGGCGTGTGGGCAAAGGAATGATATTTGTCTTAATCTACAACAAAACCAGCCTTGTTATCTCCCCAACACATTAGAAGACCATGCTTCCTATGCTTTCAATGGTTACTATCAAAAGTTCAAGAGTCAAGGTGCCGTTTGCGATTTCGGGGGTATTGCCAAAATTACTAACGTTGACCCAAGTAAGATCTTTAATTTCTTTTGCAAAAATTCTTGATTTCAAAATTCTACGGTAAAACCCACTGTTTAAAAATATTAGTTGGAACCAATGAAATTCACATATTTATAATGATCTTATTCGGCAAACCTTTGATTGATATGCCAAGAGACCATAAGGATGAAGTTAGTAGCTTTCAAATCTAGATAGTTTCTTCCTATGCATATCCATATACACAGATAGTCACTCAACGAGTCGATGTTCACCATAAAAAAAAGTGCATTTGCTTAGAAATTTGGGAGATATTTAGAATTTGAATAATCCATGTCTATAGGTTTGTTTTTAGTAGTAAAACCTTCCCTTTTGATGCAACACAAAACCTGAGGAAAAAAAAAGGTTGCTAATAGAGGTATCAGTTTGTTTGGGCATACCAAAATCTATATAAGAAAAAATATCATATACATATATTTAGATACGCCCTAAACAAAATGATGCAAAATGTATTGTTCATTTCATGGTTATCACTCTTACAATTATCATCTCTAGTGCTAACCTCTTCTGTTTTTTGTCTTAATCTTGGATTGAAGGTTATGGTTCATGCAAGTATGATATTGGAATGGCGTAATTTGGATGCTAAAGACCCGATTGTCGTGAATTAGCTCAAAATAGATATGTTTTGATAGAAAAGAACAACGATCGAGGCAATTTGGTCTTCAAAATTTAGCTAAACTCATTCGTCTAGGGATTCAAAAGCAAGTTTTAATCGTTTTGGGAAGTTTTCGTTTCGTTAATTATAATTTCTACGTTAAAAGTATGTTTGAGTCGTCGTTTGTAGCAGAGGCGTTTATTTTGAATGTACTTTTGGTACTACGATAATCTCAAATTTACCCGAAATAATAAATATCGAGTTTATGTTGATTTTGGGTATTTTCATCGTTTATTATCATATGCATAATTTTTCTTGGGAATAATTCAATATTTGGACAATCTATCTCTTTTCTTAAATTTGGTTATATCAATCTTCAACAGAGATATTTTCCTAATCTAAAGTACTGACAGAATCAATTACCTTTAATATGTTTTTTTATTCTTTATATTATCCATAACGACCTTTAATCATACAATTTTTTTTTCTATATCATTAGTATAAAACAGGGTTTGGATAAGTTTGCCTTTGTTAGTGGTGGTCAGGATTTGTCTGGACAAAGATAAATCAAGGGTTGTGGTTCTCCTGACCACCCCTACATCTCGCACGTGTGGCGTTAATTCCAATACAATAAAAACTCCCATATATTAATAAACTTGGGACTTCACAAAATTATTAATATATGGAGTTTATTAATATAGAGAGGCATACCAAAAACAATTTGCTCGACAAGAAGCTTTAAACATGCTTGATAAGTTGGAAATATTTTAACTTCAATAAGAAGGTGCACATAGTAATTAACGAGATCTTACGCATATGTAAATCAAAAGACGCGATAACAATCTAAAAAATTATATCCTTTTCTCAAACAACTATAGATACATATTTTTCTTTATCTTAAATTTTGATGTAACAAGATCTATAATATTTCGATTATGTTTATTATATTAATATATGGAGGTAAATTTCTTATGGTGGGACTAGAAAAATCTATTAATATTAAAATATGGAGTTTATCACTATTTATAACTGGCCCAAGTTGGGACCATGATTTTTTATTAATATATAGAGTTTATTAATATATTGAGTATCAATATATAGAGTTTTTACTGTATTATGAATGAAAAATGAATGCTCAAGTCAGGATATGGAAATTCAAAAATTATAACAGGGAGGTTCGAACTCATGACCTATTATGTCATAAAAGTTGCCTCTAACCAGTGTTCCACCTTGGTTGGAATTGATAGAAAATATAAATCAACAATGGTGGTTTGTTCAACTCAAATACCATAATTGCTTTGTTAATTAGTATTTCACTAATTGCACATAATAAATAATTTATTCATTATAAAGTGTTTTATTAATTAGTGTTTCACTAATTGCTCATAATAAATGACTAATCATTTTTTAATTATAAATGTTTTCTTAATTAATTATAATATTTATTTCTATAAATAAGTAATTTTGATAAATAATATCAATAGACATTTTCTAGGACAATGAGTAGTAGAAGAGGTGGAGGCCGAAAGATTAGTGGTGGTTAAGGGCAGAGCCAAGCACAATTATATTTATTTTTGTTCTATTATCGTAAAATGGGATACAAAGTCCATTTTTCACATGTATCCAACTTTCCAAGAGTTTTTTCTCCCTCTCTCCTCAAAATCCTGGCTCCGCCCCTGGTTTGTGGTGGAATAAGTAGTGACGGTGAATGCTGATAAGTAGTGATGGACAATATTAATTTTATGTTGTCATTACCACATCGATAACATCGTAGTGTGGAATATGTGGTTGGTTGTTTTTAACACTTATTTCAGGGATGATATCATATAAGACAATATTTTCATGATCGTAGTTGGATCACCCAAATGGTGCCCCTATTATCTTTGGTACTATATCGTATAAATCATGATTTTTTAATGTTAAAATAAAATTGATTGAAATACAAAAAAGAATATATACACGGGGAAAAAAATGAAACTAATCAATTGACGAAATTTTGTTCAATCTAAACCTCATACATGGCATTTGTGATTGAAAATTAAAATTGCGTCCAAAAACCTACATGGGATGGGCGGCAGTGATGGTGCCAGTGGTGGAGTCAAAAATTGACATTGAGGAGGCCTATTTAAAAAAAAAATGTAAACTTTGGTGGACTAAACCATAAATATATATGGACAAAGTACTATTTATAAAATAAACTAAAAAATTTAAGGGGTTAGAGACAGTTTAGTCAACCCTTGGCTACGCCACTAGGTTGCGGTGGATAAAAAAAGTGGATTTATATAGTTTTATGGTGGTGGCGGGTATTGGTGAAAAAAACATATTATGCTAATTTCGTAACGCCACAAAATGTGTAACGTTATATTATAAAATATAAAACGTGATTGATCATTTTAATATTAAAATAAACCCGATAAAACACATGTCCATTTTAAAAAATTGGTGCAATCAATTGCCATGTTATGTAATAACTAAACGAACGACACGATCAAGATCAGAACATATGAAATTATTTATTATCGATTTTTTTATGTACAGAGTGGTCAGGATTTGACCTTGGCAAAGATAAATTTACCGCTAGGGTTTGTTCAACTTAACCATTTTTAAATGTTTTATTAATTAGTGTCTCATTGATTGTTCATAATGATTAATTAAATTTCTATTATAAATGTCCCTTTAATAATCTAACTTAAATACATAATTTTATTAATAAATAGTTTTACTAAAAACTATATTAATTCTAATGGTGAGTATAAGCGGTGGCGGGTGTTTGTGAATAGTGGAGGTGGTAACATTACTATTGGTGGAAGAAATAGTGGTGGTGGATGGTTTTTATGGTGGTGAGTGTTGGTAATAGTAGTATATAATAATAGTTTTTTCTTTTTAGCGAGTTTCATTGACTAAGTAAAAAATAATCTTCACAAAACATGAAACATTGTATTGTGAAAGATGTAATTGGTTGTTTTTAGCACGATTGATAAGGACAAAAATCAAATATTTCGAGGATGATACCGGAACGTATAAGACAATATGATCATGACTTTTAGATCGCCCGTATTATATAAAGGCAATTGGTGTACCCGCGTAAGAGAACATTATCGCTCTCTCAAGTATTATTATATTCTTTTTCCTGAAAGACCATCAATGTCGAGTTGTTTCGCGACAACTACCTACAAAGATAACAACTTTCACTCAATTCCCGATATAAAACCTTATAGACCGGGAAAATGTATTTGCATTCTAAAATATTTGTTTGAAAATTATGTATGTTCATCAAAATCATCATAAAAGACTCTAAATCATAAATCTAAATTTTGCCTCAGATGTTTATGGAATATTTTTTATATTTTACATTCTCAAATCATGCGACCTCTTGATAGTAAATCAACAATATCAAATTACGAATCAATATGTATAGGTTTCATTCACTGGATCAGAAGGTAGAGTAGACACAGATGGGTAGATCACACAAAGCAGAACATGATTGAGAATACTTCAATAATTTGGTCAAGAGATAAGGTAAAAAAATTAAGATTAACTTTCTATAGGACTAATTAGATCGGCTTCGATAGGAGCTGACTAAAATATGGATTAATAATAATTTTCACATAAGATAATTGCAAAACATAGTTTGGCTAACTCTGCCTATGTAAAGAGTGGTCAAGATTTTTCATTCCTCAATTTCTATGTTATGTGAGAAGAAGGTGATATCTAAGATTGAGGTATAATTCAAATCTATTAGATTCATGCCATTTACAACTGGATGCCTTGAAAAAAATTGACGTGTTGTTATTATTATTACAAGAAAGGGATACATTGATCACACTTGCGCAAATAGCTCACTTCGCAAATGATTGGTGTTGCATGTACTGTCTAGAATGCAACGAGGAATTTGAGGAAACAAGGCACCAGAAGCAGTGTCCGAAGTATTTTGGATATAGTAACTTAGACCCGATGTAATACTTATGTTCTAATTTTTTTAGTTTTTTCACAATCTATTTATTTAATAAAAATGAAGATTGCAAATACAAAACATCAATAAAAATTAGACAGATTGCGTTTGACAATAATGGCTACTGATGGTCCAGAAACGGCAAAAGAAAGGAATTGTTGTAGAAGAATTGTTGGGATATACAATGGATTACTTGATATGAATGAAAGAGATATGACTATTTCGATTCTTAAATCACATAAAGTTCACAGTAGAAGATGACATCAAGTTTAAAGTTAGTAACAAACATAATATGGATAACTAAAATGTTAAAAACAAACAAGATATATAAACTTAGAAAGCCGTGGGAGTTGAAAAGGCCAATTTTGAAAACTACAATCTTAGAAAGCAACGATCCATAATACCATATTTTTTTTTAATAAATATTCAACGTAGAATATGTCAACTTTTGGTAAAAGATCTATTGACAACCTATTAATTGAAATAGGATCAGGGAGTACAATATGTGTTCAAGGTTCTTTATGAGGTAATGTGTCGCCAGATTGTATTCCAAGTGAAGGTAGGAACATACGGAAGTGGCAAAATGTCCAAGACTTTTGAAGTTACCAAAGCCTTCGTTAAGACAAATTGCTGGGCACAATACTTTGTTGAAGATTTAATGGCAGAGGTTCGCATATATAAAATCCCTTTGAAAAGGTAATGGATACACATTTTAAACATTGTCATCTAATGGGTGTTGAAAAATTACAGGAAAATCATGTTACATTGGATAGTTTGTATCATTCGTTCGATGAAAAAAAATACTATTCTTTACCTATTTGGAGGATCGACAACATGACCATGATAGATAAGTCAGTTGGAGCGAAATAGGAGCATGTGGAGACTTTTATGGACGATATTGATTAGTTGATTTCACTGAGATGAGCACTGATGATGACATATTTCAAAAAAATATTTAAACTTCCATGTTCATGTAGAGCATTATCTCATTATAAGCAATGAACCTAAATAAAAAAAGTGTCTGGAAGTTAAGATTATATTTTCTTCGTTTGAGCAAATCTCCGGCGGTAAAATATTAAAGGAAAAAACAAAGGAAAAAAGAGAGGAAAATCCTAACTATTTTTTATGACAAACACATATTAAATCATAAGGAGTTGATAAGTATTCGGGACACAAATTATACGATATTTGAAAAATGAACCAACATCATGGCCCGTGCCGTTACGGCATGGGTTAAGGGCTAGTTCTCTTTAAATCAAGGTTTGAAAAATGGG
Source organism: Papaver bracteatum (assembly GCA_023529315.1). NCBI lineage: Eukaryota > Viridiplantae > Streptophyta > Magnoliopsida > Ranunculales > Papaveraceae > Papaver > Papaver bracteatum. The sequence continues at coordinate 188,914 of JAJJWX010004502.1, forward strand.
TCACGACTCAGGTCACGGCTACTAGGCATGACCGTTGTACCCGTTTTTTAACGGATGTCAACACATTCGGGTCAAAAATGAAAAGATATATGTTATTTTAAGTTACAACGGTTAATTAGAAAATAAAAAAAATTATGATTTGAAGTTCCAATCAAACGATTATAAGTGCATGAAAATAGTTATAACGGGTCTAAAACGCTCTTAAAAACATTTTTTATATTTTATTCTTTTACTTTTAAGATTTTGTAATTTTTTAAACCATAAAAATAAAAAGTTGCGTGAGAAAATATTTATATATTTGTATCTAAAAAAAGGTTATAATGGGCATGAAAAAGGAAAAGATGGTCCAAAAAATTCACGTTAAAATGTTATTTATTTTGTAGTATCGATTAGGTTAAAGCAAGATATAGAAATGGAGAAGGAGAAGAACTTCTTATTGATAAGGAGGCATCAACCATTACATAATACAAGGTTCTAATATATAGGGAAGGGAAAACCTAGTCGTCTAATGGACCGCACATCCATGGGACACCGGCCCTATAACACTCCCCCTTGTGCGGTTCAATAACAAAGCTTTATACATAGTACTTCAAATATAGTGCTTTGAATGTGGTTCTTCAAATGTCGTCCTATTCTTGATGACTTGTGCCAAAATCAATCGCCTCATTAAAACTTTGACAAGGAAAAAACCCAGTGGGATAAAACCTTGGTAAAACTCTTCACATGTAGTACTTCACATGTTGTCACGTACTTTACATGTAGTTCATCACATGCAATACGATTTTCAAAGATCGACGAGTCTAAGTTAATTGCCTCGTTAAAACTTCGTCAGGGAAACCCAAAGGGACAAAACCCGAACTAAAGAAAAAGAGTACAATATTAACTAAACTTAAAACTTAGTTGGATGTGTATATGTTGCCTCATTAAAACCTTGACAAGGAAAACCCAATGGTATAAAAACTTGATGAAGGGAAAAGAGTACAACGTGACAGATGCAAGTAAAGGTGATCAGTTGCAGATGATCACTTTGCTCTGTTGAAGTTGACTAGTTGCTTCACAACTCCTAAGGAAGAAAATCCTTGTAAGAGAAACAATAGTCTTAGCTAGGAAATTACATTCCCGTTGTTTGTTGTTGTATCATTCAAAACCTTGCCGAGTAACAAAACCCTGTGGGAAAAAAGTAACCTCAGTGAAGGAAAATAGTTCAACACACCATTAGATGCTCCCCCTGATGTCAAACAATTTTCATTAGTCTAATGCAGTCAAAAGGAGTTTATCACACTGTACCTTGGTGACTTGAAAGCTTATAAGACCATGTTGTTGATTCTGGAAGTTACGTTTTTTTAAACATACTATCACGTTTCGGTTCTTTGATTCAGATATTTTTAGTAATATTAACGCGATCTTTATGTCTTCAACGTTCAACATACTTGATGTTTTATAGTTGTATCGCTAAAAACCTTGTCGAGTAACAAAACCCTTTTGGAAAAATTATTCTCGATCGAAGGGAAAAAGAGTACAACACAACTTCAATTTCGAAGTAAAATATGTCGACATCATATCCTTGGATCCTCCCCCTGATGTCGGCATCAACCCCTGATTACTTTCAGATTTGTTCCAAACAGTTCCTTTAGTCAATACTTTTCGAAACTTAATATTGGCAATGACTTAGAAAATAGTCTACCATATCTCCCCCTGATTACTTTCGTTGGACGAGAGATTATTTTTCCTTCATAATCAACAAATTTTGGATTGCACTTTCATTATCATTCCTTTTAATATCTTTGCAGGGATAAAACAAATTTATGTCAATGGTTACTTTTAAGTACATGATTACATTCACTATACCATTCCAATGACATTGCGTTGGCGCTGAGCTATATCTAGCTAACAAGTTCCTTGAGGATGCAAAATTTTATCGAGTACATTATTATACTAAGTACAACAATGCGTCTATTGTACTTAGATATGGGAATTTCATCTCCCAAGACATCTTCATCATTTTCCTTTGTAAGAAATGGTCACTTACTTACATTTGAAACTCGACTAATCATGGGAGTGCTATCAGGATGCATGTCTTTGTTAAATTGCCTGAAAACTTTATACAAATGCAAACTGGTGGAATAATATACCACAAGCTCAGTATTCGATCGAGCTTTCCCTAGATTTTTCATCTCAAATTCGGATTGTAAATAGCCTTTAAGGTCTCTTATTACATCAAGAGTACACATCATGTATGTGACATCAACATAAATAGCTACAATTCCAAATCAGGAACTTTCTTATGAACACTCAAGGAGTAATAACTTACTTGTCTATCCCCTCCAAATCAAATAACCACTTAGACGGGTATACCACTTCCGCCTGATTGCTTCAATCTATAAGTGAACGTTCTATCTAATTGTAAACGCACTCTGTGGTTTAGAGTTACTTGATTTGGGAAACAAAAGTCTATCAAGCACTTTTGTAAATATATTATATCTCTTGATTCTTTCAGAGATATGTAACAACCACATATATATGCTGCATTTCAAGTCCTTTTGAAAATTACCAAGATGACTAAGTAGCGGAACAGTATAACGTTCATTACAAGAGAACAATTCCAGGGATTTGTGAGAAACCTCGCGCCACAAGGCGAGTATTTTTTACTTTAAGACTACTTTCTTCTCACTATGCTTTATGACAAATTAATTATGTATGTCCAATAGGATTTACACTTGGTTGGTTAGAACTACCACACCAAATACCCGTATATTTGCCAAAGAACTAAGTTCTACCTGGATTGTGTAGGCCAAATATGCTATTTATTTGAAATTAATCAAAATAAAGCATGATTCAATCTCATTGTTCTCTACTTCTGGAGCAACTATTTATGGATTATATCATCACTGTGCACGCATGATCCTTCCATTGACTCATGTGCATTCTCATAATCCGTCAGGATTTTATTGTTCTCTAGAATCATTCAAAACTTCGAAGCGTCCTCCTGTTTGATTCATGGACATATTCAGAGACAATCTTATGAGATGATTTTTGATGATATAAATAAGTTGTGCCTTACTCACCTACTTCCTTTCTAGGTGAGGATTGATCGAACCAAGTGGTCTCTCCAACATCCTTTATGGAGCCACGACCTCAAACACACTTCCACTGAGTGTAGTTGCAACACCTTAGTCTATGGTGTATATTCGGTATTGAGTATTTGTAACTTTGCAGGTAGGTTTGCAGCTGGTATGTGTGATCTCATCACTTTAGCAACATTAATGTATATTCTGAAAATCAAATATTCTTTGTCACTTCACATTCACATTTGTGGAGTACAAGAATCAATATGAGACACAGTGGGAGCACGCCACGACAATTCCTGTCGTTCCCTTAGAAAATTCTTTTTCTTATCTCCCCCTAACGACGGGAAGACTGTCTCATTAAAGTGATAACCTGCAAATCTAGCGGTAAGAGATCTCCTGCCAAAAGTTTTAAAATGCGGATAATTATTGGGAACTCATTTCCAACATAACTACTTAACAGTTTTGAAGACCCATTATAGTACGATGTGGAGTCGTAATGGCACATATATAGTGCAACCAAAAATGTGTAAGCACACGAATGTCAGGATTAAATCCAGTTACCAACTGGTACGCATAAAAGTTTGACTAATATTGGGTTCTAAAAACGAATTAAGTAAGATGCGTGTAATATTGCATATCCCCAAAGAAATAAAAGATAGGTTTGTACGCATAACCTTTGATGGTAGCCTCTGTGAGACCATTGGGTATAAGATGCTCTGCATTGATCCTATTATACATGCAATATTCATTGAGTCCTTTTGATGTAAATTCTCTAGCATTAACAAGGGTGGTTAGCCTTTGCACTTTGCATTGTGTAATATGTTCTAGGAGTTTTCAAACGCAAATTTCTTGGGAACTATAACTAGTCCAAAATGTCAAAACATTCACCAGATCCATCAATTACTTTAATGGACCGCATTCTGCATGAATATTTTTCTAAAGTTCACCTTGTTTTCTTTGTAATATGGAATTTTTACCATTTGCATCTTAGGATGGTCTCGATCCTGTTTTACTGAAGACTTTGTAAAAATGAGTGATATGCTCTCTTACTTAAAAGCATAATGTGAGGGAGGAAGGGGTTGTGCATCTAGTACTTTAGAAAACACTTATTGAAAGATATGTCATTACTTCACATTCTGTCAATATTGTTCCCATTTTTGTTTACTCAAATAAAGTGATGTTCGCATGAGTCCTTTCAAAACGATCATCATGTCACAACCAAAGTTTCTTTATGGTTATGCCCAAAGCCTGTGTGAGTCAATTTCCAACATTTCATCGTTGGAATCAATATGGGTTCAATAATCCAAATTAATACCATAGTGATTTACATTTCACTAAATTGACTCATTAGTCTCTCTAAAGTATGTTTCCTTCCAAATACTTTAGTGACTATAAAAGATGCAATCAATTACATTCTCATCATTTTGATGTTCCACATGATATCCATTTGCACGGGTTACTTGGGAATTCAACAAGGTGTGATTATCTCTTGATACATCTAGAGATTTTTCTACGTCCTTGTTCTATCTTGAAAAAAAAAATGAGCAGTGCTGCGCTTGATAACATAGTCAATTGGCTAGGCAAAGTTCTTGTTGCCATTAAAGTTGATGTGAAAATTGGTTGTTATTATGATACACATACACATTATATTGTATATACCAACACCTATGACCAGGTGCATTTCCAACTCTTTTATTTACGATGGGAGCTAGAATTACATTTTAGCTGATCCCATGTTCAATTGATACCTATACTTTGGTGTCATTACTGCTGGAAAAATAAAATAAAATAATAATATTTTTTTTTTCTCATGATATATATGTTCCTTTTCACATGATTTATATCAGTCGGTACGTCTAACCCTCATTACTTTGGAGTTATTTCCATTTTTATTTTTGCTACACTTAGCTTAATTTGAGAAATTTGTTTATCTCATTAGGCCAAGAGAATCTCACTACACATGTCAACCAATTACTTTAGGTTGATATATTACTAAAAAAAGTAATTAATTCTCTTGTTGTCATACTTCAACATATGCCAGTTCGTTAGTATTATGGATGAAGTAGAGAAATGAAAATTTTCCGACTCAAGTACTTCCACACAAAAAAATTTGGGAATTGAATATATTATAAAAATAATTTGGGAGTTCTTCCACAAAAAAAAATGGAATACATGTGATTTTATTTGAACATATGTTTTGAAAGTTTCACGGAACATTCAAATTTTTGGAAAAATATCAAGTATCCAATAATGGTGCTCAAGTACTTCTAAGCCCCAAATGAATACATTGTAATTGAGTTGATACAACCAATTGAACAAAAAAAAAAATAACATCATTCAACTATAGCCAATATCATATTCAATAGAAAAAAATATCATTAAGACCAAAATTCTTAATGAACGAGATCGATGGTCATAATTCAAGTTGATCGTTTATATGATATTGACTTATCTTAAGACAAAAAGAAAAGCAAAACTAGGCATGTTCTAAAAACAAATAAATAAGCCTAGCAATTAGTATTCAATGTAAAAGCCCACATTAGTTACGTACCTTGGCCTTTGGTTCCCATTATGTATAGACAAAACCGAATAGGGTGCACGACCCAATATGAACTGGAACAGGACACCAAAGGCTGGGACACCTCCAGGAGCCAGAACGGGATAGGATAGGACACCACTAGGAGCCAGAACGGGAACGGATAGGACAGCCTCCGGAACCAGAACGAGACGGGATAAGATAGCCCCAGGAACCAGGTCAGAACGGGACGGGATTGATAATCATCACCCGCACCAAGTAGTGTTCTCAAATGGTCGATCATCATCAACCGATGATAATTCACTTAACTTGAGTCTATGTCTTTGATAACTTGCACGATGTCATGTGCATCATCATAGCATATGATTTAACAACAAGTAAAAATTAAGCATAAAAGTAGATTTGGGTTAGGTACACAAAAGATAAACTAATTTAAAAAAAATCGTCCAAATCAGAATTTCCAAAGACAACAAATGTAGTAAAACATGTCAATTACTCATAAAAAAAAGGTCAACCATAGATCTAACATGGCAGACAAATTTTTTTTTTCTTCCGTAGTTTGTCGGTATACCTTTGAAATTCATACCTTATAGCCGTTCAATCCAAGAACAGAAGCACAAAACCATAGAGGACGGAGATTTACGAATCTGTATTTGCAAGATCTGGTGCGATCTCACAGGTTCGGGCCGGGATAGATTTCCTCCCCAGATTAACACCGACAGATTCCCTTTTACGGGCAGCCAATTTTATAAAAGATTAAAAATTAGTACAGACACAATACAGTCAAATCCAATCCTAGATTTAATAACAATACAGTCAAATCCAGTAAGCAAATGGAATCATAGATCTATATACAATCACATCAGGCGTTTATAAAAAGAAGTAGGAACAAAGTATATTTAAACCCCATATTATTTTTTTTTTTCATATACATATATTAAAAAAATGTAATCATAGATATAACTTCTACAACATAATTTCAAATCATTTTTTTTTTCATGGATTTAATAGATCTAATATATAGAGATACGATTATATTAGATATGCCAAAATCAATAGCAGGAAAAAGGGAAGAAAAAATAAAAGGAGAGAGTAGATTCAACTTATCTGATTGATTTCAGCGATTTCCTTGATGTATATCCAAACCCAACTTTTGATTCAAACAACTTGTGTTTATCATCCATTTAAGAAAATAAAAATAAAAATAAAAATCAATCGCTAAGTTGGTTAGAGCATCGGGCATGATAACGTTTTTGTAGTATCGATTAGGTTAAAGCAAGAGGTAGAAATGGAGAAGGAGAAGAACTTCTTATTGATAAAGCGGCATCAGCCATTACATAATACAAGGTTCTAATATATAGGGAAGGGAAAACCTAGTCGTCTAATGGACCGCACATCCATGGGCCACCGGCCCTATAACAATTTAGAAGAAAAAAAACGTAAAATTCAATTTTAGAGAAGGTGTGTGAAAAGGGTTATGATGGGTCTAAATAATACAGTTATTTCTTATTTATCGGTTATATAGATACACATATCGATGAGCCTCACTGACACGCTGCATACGCGTGATCGTATTAACTACCGATTTCAAACCTTGCTTTAAAAAAGATTGCTCAATTCTTTCAAGATAAGAATTCGAAAAATGTTACATTCTTACTTCCTAAAATGGTTCTCCCCCTGTTTCAGAAAAAAAACTGTTACTTCCTAAAATGGTTCTCCCCCTGTTTCAGAAAAAAAAAACTGTCTGCTCTGACTTTTCAAAATATTACGGAGACCGTAATATTTTACTTGACTACCCTTAATTATTTATCTATTGTATTTTAATAAAATAAAAGTGTTAAAAAACTGCTTAAAATTGATAAGAGAACTGCAAATAGGAAATAAAAAAGGAAAATTAGATATTGAATTTATGGAGTATAAACTCTATTAGGAATTTGATTTTGGGAGCCAAATATAATATATTTAAAATAAATGAAGGATATATTTGTTTCCCTAATTATACAATTTTTTTAATATTTTAGATTGAGTCCCATTAAAATTGAATTTATGAATATAAAAATTTAAGGTTAGATTTAAGAGTTCATTGGAAAAATACGACTATAAACAGAAGCTGGCCTTTCACGATTCAAGGTGCAACGGGTCATGAATCGGAGAAAACCTCACATGATTATTGAACTCAGTTGACAACGGTTCGTGAACCGGGTTCGCCAACTGTTAGCCTATTATTCCAACTTTGAAAATTTAGTTCACCACGGTTCGCCAACCGGGTTCGTGAACTGTTCCCAACTAAACTTGTGGTTTTCGAATTAGTATGCCAACCTTCCTATATTTCTGAAACTCAGATATCTATGGCTTGGTTTTTTGTTTTCAACAACTTTTCTCCTTCTTCTCTAAATTAATGAAAAACAAAAGTTCTTCACAATATTTCATCATGGAAGAGTAATCTCTAAGCAAACATTCGGGTGATTAACGGGTCATGACCTACGAGGAGCAGATCTGAACGTTTTTTGATTGACAAAGTGGTGATGAAATTTTAGTTTTTTTTAATCTTGTTTTTTTTCCCTTTTTTTGCTTTATTCTTAATCCTCTCTTCTTTTCGGGTTTGAGAAATACAAGTTGTGGTTCCATTTGACACATGTATTTCCTCAGATTGTTGTCATTTTTTTGGTTTTGGATTGAATCTCATCAGTGCGGGTAAGTGAAATACAAGTTGTGGTTCTAATCGACATACGTATTTCCTCGGAATGTTGCTCATTTTTATGCTTTTGATTGAATATTTTCTCCCTTTGTTAAGGTTGTTGGGGGTATTGATGTATTAGGTATACCAACAACATGGGATCTAAGATTTCTCTTTCAAATTTTTATTGTGTTCTAATAAGTTTTGGGACTGCATAGAATCATCAAGCTCTTTTGATTATCCTTTCCCTTTTAGGTTGTTCTCAGTATGATAGTACCTTTGGTATGTTTTTCTTAAGCTTGCGATTATTTTTTTCTTTCATATGGTTATGGATTGTAGATCAATTAAGCAGTTGTTGGTATCCCATTTGTGATTGGGTCAGTGGATTTAGATTTTGCAATCTAATTTCCTTTGCCTTGAATCCTAATGTTGATTGGGTCTGTTTATTTTGTTTCCTTTAATTTGTTCGGTAAAATTACTGAACTATCGTCCTTATGTATCTGGGTTCTGATCGATGCATCCTCTCTTGATTGTTTTCTTCTGAAACTTTAGGATGGTTGCATCATTTTGGTTAATTTTTCGTTTTGAAAATTCCTTTCAAGATTTAACCTTTGCCTTAAAATCAGTAAAAAATTATCAGTTAAATGTTTTGGTGTTGTTGAACACGAGGGTTGGAAATTTTGTCCCAAAAATTATTGGTATCTTAAAGTAAGTAGTTCAAAACTCTTTCCTACTGTTCATGTGTATGTGCATCTGTTCGTGTTAATTTTTTAAGTTTTCTCTATTAGGTGTGCTTTATGAAAAAAGTGTATCTATATTTAGCTTCAAAGGAAACATGTTTGATTTCCAAAGTTTCTGATATTAAAAATGATTTCATAAGTTCTTAGATGAATCGGGCCTAGAGCTTTGGAAAAGGCAAAGTTGCGTATTAAAAAACTGTTTCTTTATTTTATGCAGTTTCATTTATAGTAGTGGTTTATTTTTAAGAAGATTAAGAGACCTGTTATGTCTTTTATTTGAAAATTTTAGAAAATGGTTTTTGATCGTTTTTTTAATTACTTTTAAAATCCAGGTTGGTCTAAGCATCTTCAGGAAATCTAAGGAGTTAATACTGATAGGATCAAAGTAGTTGTTCTTTCTAAGTAAATTGTTAAAAGTAAAATTGACAGGTTAATTTTCGGGGGGCTTGTTGCATATCAAGCGACCTTTTTCTGGTTATCTTAGATAATTAAGGACTAGGATACAAGTGATTAATGGGAATTAGATAACGATAAGGTGTTTACATCTCCAGTCAATTTGTTCTATGTATTGCTAATCTTACGAGGCGTGTCTTCACCTTTTCTTTATTATTTTCCGTTAAAAACCAATGGTAACCCCCATTGTTTCATAATTCTTATTTCTGCGATTTTATAAGTTAATTTTAATAAAATCATCATCACATTTTTGCCAGTCATAAAATCACATCTAAAACTCCACTCCTCTGACCCGATAAAACATGAAGGTAACTTCATATCTTGATTTCATTCCTTCATTTATATCCCGTCTTAATCTTGTTTTTATTTCATCGTATTTTATTATATTCAAGATTTTCTGTGTATGTTTCTGGTGATTCAATCTGAAACGACTTCTACTGTTTCAACAAACAATAATTTACAGCAGAAATACAAGTACTTTCAAGGGAGCATGAATGAGAAGTTGCAAAACAGAATCACTAGAAGAAGCTGAAGTTGTAGCTCTGCTACAGACTACGAATTAGGCCATCAAAAATAACTTGCAAAATATGGCTATATAATGAGATAACCAAACTACTATCAGGCACCTACAAGGAAAACAAGCCTCAATCAAATTGCAATGTGTATCTATATTAGATGAAGTAAAGAAGATGGCAGCAGGACTAATCTCTTTTTGGGACTTTCATTTTACGGATAGAAGAGCAAGCAAAGCTGCAAACTTGTTGGCTAAAAAATGAAGAACTTCACCTCAACAAATTACTAGTTTTTCTGATACACATTTTTTTTTTTTTTAAATTCCAACAATTTCTTAACACTGTCAAAGCTTATGAGAACTGTAATATGAACTCAACTTAATTACGTATCCTTTCCTGAAGAAACTAATCATAAAGATTTAGTCATTGGATGGACAAATCAATCTGAGTTGATTCCATATGAGTCTAAATCTAAAGATTAGTCCTCTTATCAGTAATATATCTGGTTATTTTCAACAACAGAAAAAAAAAAATTTGTGGTTTCCAAACTGGTTTGCTAACATACCATGAGTAGAAATATCATTAAGTTCAATATTTCTCTCTTATAAGTAAGTTACAAAGTCTATCTACCCTCAAAATTTGGTCTTTTGATTCCCGAAGAGTAGCTTAGATTATTGTTCACCTCACAAGTCCAAACTTGTGGAATCACAAAGTCTAAGACGAATATACTTTGTGATTTATATATATCTTATTTGAGTGAGTATCTCAACAAACAAAATAAGATCAGGATACTCTAACTATCAAGATAAAGATAGTTAGACCTGGCTTCACGAACCATGTGAGGACTTTTTAGTCGCTAAACCCTAGAATAGTTTTAAGAAGAGGACGACTTTAGTTTACAACTAGGATGCACAAGAGTAGTGTCGGGATTCAAAGATCCCAATTGCTTGAGGTTCTCCTTTTATAGACTTTCAAGACCAAGGTTGATTTAGGTTTAAACTAAGATAGCTTTGAAACCAAGCAATCAATACTCACCATTAGATGAAAACTTTACTTGGCATTGACATAACAGAATATACACTTTGGTTAGGATGAACCATTACCGAACCGTTTACAATGACATGTTTATGTAGGTTAGCCGAAACTAGCCAATTGAACAATAAGCGCGCTTAAGCATTTTCATATTACACTTTAAGACTAATATTGCATCACACATATGATCAAATATGTCTAGATAGTTTTTTTAGAGGGTTATTCAAATACCGATTATCTCATAGAAGTAATTCTGTTGCATCTAAAAATATTCGACAGTTTGCGTACCGGGTATGGATACCAATCCAGTTTCAAAACCAATAGTTTCTATAGTACGGTTTGCATACTTGGTATGCGTACCATTCCTGGTTCACGAGCAACAGATTTTTTATGGTATGGATACCAGGTACGTGTACATGGTACGTGTACATGGTACATGTACTATATCTCCAGACTTATAACATTTCTCCCTGTATGTAAATTAGTATGCATACTGTCATGTGTCTAGATTAACAGTAGTTCTATATCTCTCGAATAATAAATATGAAACATTCCTGAATAAAATCAATGAAACTTATCACTGTTCCAGGATATTTTCAAATGATTAAATCTTGAATCATGATTAGGTCATAAGCAATGAATTACTTCTCACCAAATTCAACAAGTATTAAAAAATGTTCTTAAGCTTATTATTAGAGCACTGCTCAGTTAAACTCACAAGCATTGCTATCTCAAGATTGTTTGTCAAGTTTAGTTGTCAAAACTATAATTCTTGATTTCTAGTCTACTTCTAGCCATGTCTCAAATTAGGATAGAATGTGTAGTTGAGATTAAGACTTCACGGTATTCATCGATTGAAGACGAAGAACTACTAATGGGAGCTTGTGGAACTTCATCAAAAAAAGGTATGTGGAGAATTGAACTCATTTATCATTCAGTATATTTCTATTCTATCTCCTATTGAGACAAAAGTCGTATATCTATATAGACTTTATATTATACACATTTGATATTTCGAGCTGAGTGTAACTCTCTTATATCTTTCTCGAAATATGTGTTGGTAAGCTTTCGATTTAACCGAGTTCATCTTTTTTTCTTGGCGAAAGTCAAAAGATGATCATGTGAAAATCACCTGGTAACATCTTATATGATTTTAGTGAGACTATCATTTGATGTACACTCGGAATATTTCGTATTGATCGTTTGATCACTTGAAAATTGCTTTGAAGCAAATAGTTTGTGTGAGACAGCTATTCTAGTCTTCCAAGAATGTTTCAATGATTAAAATGGAGTTTAGGACAATTAACCTTTGATTGGATATAGCATAATATGTGTACTTGTATGTTAATTATTGCAAGTGTATTCCAAGTCCGGGAATTTAGTATGCATACCCGTATGCGTACCGATTCAACAGTTGAAGTCCGGGGACTATAGTATGCATACATGATTTCAACTGAGTTCGGTCATGAATGACAGTACGCGTACCCATTTGGGTACTGGAAAAAAAGAGCAAGTCCAGGAACTTAGGTATGCGTACCTGTTTGCATAACTGAGTGGGTTAAGTTCTAAAATCGGTTATGTATGTGTACATCCTCATGAACAAATACATTTATATAATAAGGAATACAATCTTTACAAACCATGGCTATAGTGTTAATGAATAGATTCAAGTGAATCAATACCAATTTTTCTTCAATTATGTCTTATATAATTCTATGAGAATATAAACAATTGAACAACTCTATAACTAGTTTCATTTGAGTCATTTGAACTAGTTGTGTTTAAGATGAACAAGGTTGATATGAAAGTGTTCATATGGATAAATTCGGTTAACTATTGTTGAGACAACTAAGTGTACATGTTTAGGTATGGTTACCTACATATCTAAATGAAGAAACATTTCATTTGTGTATAACAAGCTAAGTCAATCTAACGGCTGAAAGATATTAGATTGAATCTAATTAGGTTTTCATCTAACGGTGAATATTGAATGCTTTGTTACCAAGGTAACATTGATTGCAAACCCTGATTTGAAGACTATATAAGGGAGAACTTTAGCAACTGGGAAACCCAATCCCCACACCTCCTGGGCGATACTAGTTGCGACTAGAGTCGATTCTCCTTTAACCTAGGTTTTTCCTAAAAGCGAGGGTCTAACAACCACACCCAATATCTTGCTTAGCAATCTTTATGGACAAACTCCAATATACTTTCAAGAGAATCAACTAGACAGTTACACTCAATCTTAAGAAAAGTGTATCAAAGAGTTTATATCCCAATTTCTCAATTCAATCCGCAATCAAACAAATAAGAATTTGCGAGCCCGATTGAATAAGAGAAATAACTTGAACGGTACCAAAGACCAATGTTCAAGTGTCAATCAATTCGATCAACAACCCAAAGGTAGGATTCAAGAACTGATTGATCTTAACGCACAACCTATGATAATTCTATTATATAAACAAATATAATACGAAAAAAAAATAACACAGACACCAGATATTTTGTTAATGAGGAAACCGCAAATGCAGAAAAACCCCGGGACCTAGTCCAGATTTGAACACCACACTGTATTAAGACGCTACAGACACTAGCCTATTACCAAGATAACTTCGGATTGAAGTTGATACAGGTGTATCCTTACTCCTTTAGGGAACTTAGTTAACCTCAAGCTAAGTTGAGGGAAGAATCCTATTCTAGGAAGGAATCCTTGTTTAGGAAGAATTCCTAATTAGGAAAGAGTTTATTTTATGCAACACTCTTAGTTTAGGAAATAGATTCCTAATAGAAGACCTAGTCGTCTGAGTACGATAAAGTCTATAAATAGAGAGGTTTGGTTGTTAACTAAACACACAGAAAACCTAGAGAAGTTTTTGAGATAATTAATTATTATAAAATTAAGCTTAGCAAACCGTTTAGGGTTAACTACTGTTTAGAGTGATTGTGAGCGTAACAAAGGGAGAATTGTAATCATTTTCTTGTTCATAATCTAGAGAAGATATATTTCTTTGAATCACTACTTGTGTTTTGTGTCCTTCTAAGTTTCTTGTCTATTATTATACTGAATTCCGCCTTTATAGTGATAGATACCAAGGTATAGAGATCAAACGTATCAAGTTTGGCATCACGAGCAAGGTTAGATTTTAGGGTAAATCCATGTGGTTTATGGTTTTCACTAGATCTCTCTACATAAAGCTTGGTGAGGTACTCGAGAAGTTAGAAGACATTAGGAGAACAAGGGGATCAAAGATGACAAAGTCAGATGATGAACCCAAGCATAGAGAACCACAAACTATGGAAGAAAAGGTGGCTACGCTACAAAAAGACATGAAGTCGATTAAAACCACCCTTGAAGAATTGGCTGAATGTATTCGTTCTCATACACTAAAGCCGAAGATGAAGAAAAAGATTACACCTTCGCCTGAAACTTAGGAAAAGGATGAATTAGAAGAAGACGATTCAGAAGAAGAAGAGGAAGAAGATGAGGATGAAGAAAAGAAGAAAAGTGAGTTTCTTAAAAGTCCTACATCAACTAAACCAAACGGGTAAGAATCTGAAAATTAATTTTCATGTTGATATTCCACTTTACGATGGGAGTGTCGATGTAGAAAAATTGGATGATTGGATTGAACGTATAGAGATGTATTTTTCTTTCTTTGAATATGGTTCAAAGGAAAAGATTGCTTTCGCGGAATTGAAGCTACAAAAGCATGCTCTAACCTGGTGGAAAGCTAATCAAAGACAAAACCTAGGTAAAGGAGTATTGTCGTGGAGAAGATTCAAGGCAGTTGTAAGGAAAAAGTTTTATCCAGTTGGCTACCTTGAGGAAAGATGGTTCAAGTGGTACAACTTGAAGCAAACTTGCAACCAAACCGTACAAGAATATACTTCGGAATTTCATAATCAAGCTATGATTTTTGATTTAGACTTGTGAGATTATGTTATCTTTATGAAATATATAATGGGTAGTCTCCACTAATGATTTTTCTTTTTCTTCATCATCTCCATCTACGTCAGATTCTTCTTCCTCGCCAGATAATTCTTCATCATATTCGCTAGACTCCTCAGCTTCGCTATCAGAGATAACTAAATTTGGGGAATCATCTGGAATTTCCTTTGCAAGATCGGGGTATATAGAATGAGGGATACCATGATCATTACAGACTAGTTTAACAGCATCATTACGAACACGGAGAAGAGCATTGCTAAAATTTGAAGATGAAATTTTCAATTTTTCCTTCAATATAGAATACTTTTCATTGCGAGAAGATAGACTTATGGCGAGTTGGCTTTTCTCTTCTCCTAACTCATCAAATCTTTTACGATAATTATTTTTGGATGCTACGAGCAAATGACAACAAAGTTAGTACATATAAGTATGATTCAATTAGGAAATAATTTAGGGAAATCATAAGAGTGATAACCTTCTCTTTCAGAAATCATGTCTTTAATTAAAGCCGCTTGATCAGTATGAAGACTAACATCTACACCTAAATTAGTTCTGGCGTTATCAAGAATCTTCGCAGCCCAAGCAAACTCATCATCACTATTAATAAGGAGACGAGATCGAACTTGGGTTTCCCTCGCAAGAAGATCTTCATTCTCGCGAAAAAGATTATCTCTTTCCATTTGAATGTTAAGAAGAGTTTTATGGAAGTTTGCTAGGGTCTTGGAGCCATTTTTAACGGCAAGATATTTCTCGTCAATAAGATCACTATTACTTTTTCTTAATCTATCTATTTCTTTCTTTGAATCAAGATAAAAACGCTTATACTTGTTGGTCAAACCTAAATTGAATATGTGTTCAATTTTTAAGAGATTAAATTTGGATTTAAGTTCATCTATGGAGAGGGATTCAATCTTATCATCTGAGAAATTACTTAAAGAATTATTAAGGTTAGCAAGAAGGGTATCATCATCTACAGGGTCAGGAAAATATTGGAAGAGTATAGCCTCGTCAGTAAGACCATAAATATATGCAAAAATGGTTGCTTGAATAAGCTGCGATAGGGTGGGAAGAATTAAAAGAGAAAAGAAATAAATCATACCATAGAGTTGTTGATTGGCTTTATCAAGATCAGATATTTTTTTGCTTATCAACTGAAGCTTCAGTCTCCAGCTGCTTATTTTTTCCTGCGAAGTTCAATAACTTCAGCTTCTAGTTTTTCTTTATCTTGACGAAGATTAGCAGCTTTCTTTTCATAAATAATACGCCTATTGTCTAAATCAGAAGCAACATCAAAAGCGGATCTTCCAACCTACGATAGAACTATATAAATCAATATTTGACAAAGATATCATTAGATACACAAAAAGGATGAGCAAGTAAAAACTTACCAGGCTGCCAAGTGAATTCAAAAGACTTGGAGTTAGCGATCTTGAAACACCGCGAAGGGTATCGCTGTCAGATAGTATGGGAGCATCGCAGACATTGGCGAGGGACTGGGATATTTCATTGACAACTTCATCTCCATACTCATTTGGTATACCAAACATATTCTTGCCAATTTTTTTGGATAAATGAGCCATTGAAGAATCAGAAGAAGAAGAATTCTTTATAGAAGGGAAACTATTATCATTAAAATCCTCGTCATTATTATTCTTATCCAAATCAACACTTGGATTTTCTGGAATGGGTTAAGGAGTTGAAGAAGAAGAAGATCGGATTTTCCTTTTCTTCAAAGGAGGATCGCCAGATTCTTCACCACGAGGGGCAAAAGGCTTCCCTTTGGGAGGAACATCAGATTTATCTTTATCGCCAGATTCTTCACCGCGAGGGGTAGAAGACTTCCCTTTGGGAGGGACAATAGATTTATCCTTTGAAGGTTTCTCCTTAGTTCTCACGGGTTTTATTGGCTCTAGTTCTTCAATTTCCTGCGAGCACAGACGAAGATAAGAAATAGGGGCAACAATATATTGTTAAAATTTATGAAGAGATATTTCTTACTTCGTCCGTGAAAGATTTAAGAGCTAAGAAAGTGCTGGGTTTTCTTAAAGTTTGATAGTTGAGATTCATTCTTTCAATCTGCGAGAGATCAAGATAGTTAGCGAGAATATAAAAACAGGAAGAAAACAGTAAAAAATAATAATGCAAAAAGTTGAGAGGATATACTTCCTTAGATATTTCAGGCCAGTTGAAGACCCATGGATCATACTCTGAGAGATTTGCAGTTAATGGAAGAGAACCAGATATATAAGGACCTTCAAGATATAACGGAAAGATGAACCATTTATCATTGCTGGAGTGGCGAGGACCTTGATTGGTAGGTGTATGCCAATCAATGTCTAACATAATAGCCTCATCATCAGCGACCTTTTCTTTCTTCAGGCGGACACCCCAGCAAGTACTATCCCTCTTCATAGGAATTATCTTGTAATTTTTGAAGAAATTCTTCACAGTATAATCTGCAGAGACAATGTGAACATCCTTAAATTGAGGATTCTTTGGAGCTTCAAGATAGCGAGAACCTTTATCAGCACCGCGAGTAGCATATTCAAGCAACAATCTGATACAATTGCCACCTAATTGGTATATTGCTCGCGAGAACCTCTCGTCAGATATTATTTGATAGAATAACGGGAGTTCTGGGTCATAGAGAGGAAGGGGAAGACCAGCTTCAAGTTGACCTAGCGATACTATGATTTTATGGCGAGAGCATTGATGATCAGAAAATAGTTTGATAGAAAGTTCAGATCTAGGGCTTTGGCCTGGAATTGTAGACAAGGTAAAACCTTTACTTTTGAGCTTTTCTCACATCTCATTAAAAGCAGTCAAGTTTTTAGCACAAGAAGCAACCATTTTTGAGTATGGGAATGAAAGAAAAGGTTGGAAAATAAGAAAGAAATCACAGCGATGATAGACGCGCAATTTACGAAAGAACAGTAAACTTGCAGAGAAGTTACGCAGACAAAGAAGAAGAAAGTAAAAAGAGGAAAAGAAAAGAATAAAAGGAGTATTTATAGAAGAAGAGGTTTCTCGAGAAGATGAACGCAATAAATGCTAAGAAAAGACATGAACGGTCAGATCGCAGCGGTTAGAGAAGACGTGTCATAAATTCATTAGAAGAGAGAATATGTGAAAACAGCTGGCGAAGGGTACAGAAACGTGTCAGAACAGGGAAATATGAAAAGTTAAACAGTTACAGCATTTTAAAATTCTCATGATCTTCTCTTTTTCGCAGAAAATACATGAAAAGAGGAAAGATGTAGGACCATAATATCGCTACATCTATTTTCTGCGAGATTAGCAACACTTCATAACGAGCATCACCGCAAGATTTTATCAACATTTCACGAGTGTCACAAAATCCTTCAAAAGAGAGACGTAATACCTGACGAATGAAGAAAACTTGAGAGAAGCATGATAGTTATGCGACGATTATAAAAATTGCGAGATTTAACATTGTAACTATCGCGGTACAATCGCAAAATCAACCCGAAATAAGAGGAAAACTTAGCTGTCATCCACTATGTAACTACCCTATAAATATAGACCCAATGTGTCCAGAAAAGGATGATGTATTTTTGAGAGTTAAGAAAATCTTGAGGAGAGAGAAACTTCAATAGAATAGTTGTAATCTTGAATTCTCTCATTTCTGTAAACATTTCTGAAACCAAAATAATAAAGTGTCGATTTTCATCTTCAATTATGAGTTGATTATAACAAGATCTTAACAAGGGTGTAGTGTGGGAAATCTTGCAACTACAAAGTTAGTTAGGGGGTGTAAGTTGTGTAGCACATCTAAACCTTCCAACAGAAAACGTGGGTTATATCTACCATTACCAGTACCATCAAGGCCTTGGGAGAGTATTTATATGGATTTTCTTGGTGGGTTACCGAAGACCAAGTCTGGTCATGACTACTTGTTCGTTGTGGTCGACCGATTCAGCAAGATGATTGCATTAATTCCATGTATAAAGACGGTAATGGGATCCGGTGCAGCAAAGCTATTCTTTAAGCACGTGTGGAATCATTTTGGTTTACCTACTTCTATTATTTAAGATAGGGATAGTCAGTTCCTTAGTCACTTTTGGGATTCTTTATGGAAGATGATGGACACTAGGTTGAAGAAGAGTACATCTTTTCATCCAAAAACAGATGGACAAACAGAAGTGGTCAATAGGACTATGGTTCACATGTTAAGGGGATATAATTCTAAGAATCCTAAAACTTGGGATGAGAGTTTACCATATCTACAATTTGCTTTCAAAAGAGCAGTTCATAGTTCTTCGGGAAAATCTCCTTTCGAGACGTGCTATGGTTACTTACCACCTAGTCCTTTCGATCTAGTATTTTCTAGTGACACCTCAATGGGGGGGGGGAGGAAGGAAGTGAACGATAAAAGGTGCAAAATTTCTTGGAGAAGATATCTTAGATTCATGCAACTGTTGAAGAACAATTAAAGAAGTCACAAGCCAAATACAAAGCAAAGTACGACAAGCATCTTGTGCCTTGTAATTTCGGTGTTGGTGACTTGGTATATATTGTAGGACCAAAATATCGCTACAACGGTATTCTTGCGATATTAGCTGTCATCCATTATGTAACTACCCTATAAATAGAGACCCAATATTTCCAGAAAATGATGATGTACTTTTTAGAGTTGAGAAAGTCTTGAGGAGAGAAAAACTCTAGAAAGAAAGTGGTATTTCTGAGTTCTTACATTTCTTGTAAAAGATTTCTAAAAGTAAAAATAATAAAAGTGTTGTTGTTCATCTTCAAATATGACTTAATTTCTATTGATTCTTATCAAGGGTGTAGTGTAGGATTTCCTGCAACTACATTTTGGCGCCCGAAACAGGGAGGAATTGAGGATTATTTGAAGAAAAAGATAGAGATTGACATTGAGGAAAAATTTGAAACAAGTAGTGAAAGATCTTACACAAATATCTAATAGCTTGATAAGAATTGATGGCTGGAAGAAGAAGAAATACATCAGAACCATCAACAACCGTGAGGAGGAGTAAAAGACTTACAGGAGAAAAAACAAACGAAAAGGGAGAATCTTCAGGAGTAAGAACAAGAAGAAATAGAACAATAAATGAAGACAAAAATACAATTCAATAGCCGAATCAACAAACACAAACACAAGATAAAATGTGGATTATGATAGAGTGAGTGTACATACTTGGAGGTCGGATTCGATAGAAGAAGAAGAAGATCGAAAATTAATAAATGAAGAAGGAGAAGAAAGGAATCAAGAAATAATTGAAGGATTAATTCATGAAGGATGTGAAAATGAAATAACAAATGATTTGAGACAAAGAGTGCAGGAAGAAAGGATATTAGAGGCGGAAGAACGTGTGAACTTAACAAGACAAAATCATGAGTTAAGAATGGAGAATTTGAGATTGCAAAGAATGAGATCAAGAAGTACTATTAGATCATATTCAAGGACATTTAGAGAAGAAGCAAGGCGAAATTCCCCCATGAGAAATGTTAGAGAAAATATTCGAGAAGAAGTGCAAAATCTAAATAAAGAACAACGTCATAGAGAAGAAGAGATAATTGATGATCGCTATAATCCACATAGCGAAGCTTTGGATAATAGACGTAACGATAGAAATCAAGAGGGAAGAAACAACCAAAATGATGAAGAAAATCCAGAAGAAGGTAGGAGGATATTACATGGGCGAGAGATTCAAAGAAATCGAAGAATAATTGAAGAAGAAATTGAGAGACATTACGCTAAACAAGCACGTATAGCATGCGAGAGAGAAAGATTAAGGGCAGAAGTAGAAGAACAAGAATTTCAAGAGGCAGTACGACATAATAATCATGAAAATCGAGAAAGGAGACGTACACAAAATCGCTACAATGATAATATTCAGGAGGAGTATGATAGGATACAGAGGAGAATAGAAAGACAGCGAAGAGAAATGAAGGAATCCGCAGAGAATAAGAAAGACAGTATAATCATCTATGATTTCAAGAGGAAGGTGAAAGAGAAAATCGCAAAGAAAGACAGGATGACGAGGAAGAAGAAGGACCACAAAATCTCGCAAGACAAGAAAGACAAGAACGCAGAAGAAGGGAAACTGCATTAAAGATACCAATGGAGCAAACCTCAGCTGAGAATGAGCAAATATTGAGAGAATTAGCAGAAATGCGAGGAATGATTAACAATAGAAGAGAATGAGGCAGAAGGCAACTTGATGAAGCAATTGAAGAAGCTGCGAGAACTCCTTTCACCCAGGAAGTAAAGATAATAGGAATACCCCCTAAATGCAATCTACCAACATTAACCAGTATATTTGATGGGACTACTTGTGCCATTCAGCATGTCAAGTCTTATGTTAGATGTATGCTGTAATGGGAGAATCATGATGCTGTATTGTGCAAATATTTTGCACCTAGTTTAACTGGCGAGGCGCTAAAGTAGTTTGAGGGGTTGCCAAAAAATACTATAACTTCTTTCGATCATTTACAAGCTACATTTTAGGGAGCATATATAAGCAATAATTCATCACGACCAGGCATTGAAGATGTATTTGAGTTAAAAAAAATAATTGGTGAGAGTTTGAAGCATTTAACCATAAGATGGAAGTCAATGTGTAGCGAGATGGCTGGAAGTGTGGATGAGAGATACCTCATTTTGTCTTTCATTAATGCAATGTTCGCAACCAATCTTCTTTACGTGCAAATTTTCAGAATCAAAAATACGATCATCATGACAGAATTGCGAGAGTTACAAGAAGATTACATTGCTTTGGAGGAAAAACAAAATGAGATGGAATCATACCCGATCGCAGGCACCAGTTCAGTGGCGGTAAATGGAAGTTTACTTCCTAAAATGATTAATAATGTAGCGAGCACCTCGCAGATACAACAAGAGAAAGTGATGACTGATAACCATCAGAAGTTAGTAGCAATGGGCAGTAGAGATCAAGAAGAGTATGAAAGGGAAAAGAATTATTACAATCGCGAGGGAAATAATAAAATCCAAAGATTTGATATACCACAGGAAACATATGGTGGTCAAAGGCAAAACAATTTCAGAGGTCAAAGTAATCAGAAGATAATATGGGAAGAAATTAAGATGCCACCTCTAAATGCTAGTATAGAAAAAATTTGGGAAGCTATCATTCTGATGGAAAATATACCATCACCATGGAACATGGGATAAGAGCCACATCCAAACAATCGAAGTTAAGAATTTTGTCCTTACCATCACTTTCATGGCCATTCAATAAATGATTGCAGGAATGTAAAGAGGATAATTTTAAGGATGATTGATCAGGGGAAGTTAAACCACTTTCTAGTAGGATATCCACAATCTCAGCCATTACCACCAGCACCAGAAATTCGCAGAGTAAATGTTGTAAAAGGAGCAGAAACATTCGTGATAGAAGTTGGGGCTAAAGCAAAGAATTTGTTTTGTAATTCCATTGTGCATTCATACAGAGCCCTTGAGGATTTCCATGATAATGTTCTAAGAAGAGTCTTCGCGAGAGACACAGACACAAGAGAGATAATGAATATACCGAGAGCCTCGCCATTAGAAGAGTGGCAGAAACAAACTCTATCTTTCACTGCACAAGATATACCAGAGCCTGGAGAGAAGCACGATAACCCATTGGTGGTACGATTAGAGATAAATCCAAAACAAATGCAAGAAGTGGATGAAGAAAATGATGATGAAACTGAAGACTCTTGGGCCATCAACATAGTCTTAATAGACACAGGGAGTTCAGTTGACATCTTATTCTATCATACCTACAAAACCATGGGTGGAAGAGACGAAGATTTAATACCATCAACGTATACAATCTATGGTTTTAATGGAACTGCTAACAAACCAAAAGGAGAAATTGAAATGCGAATTCCATTAAAGGGGATATCTTCAAAGATCTTGTTATGTGTTGTGGACATTGAATCACCTTACAATGCCCTGATTGGTCGACCTTGGCTTCATGGGATATTGGGTGTAGCATCTACTTTTCACCAGTGTATTAAATTTCCTCATCCTAAGGGTGTTGGAGTAATTAAGGTAGATTGGGGAGAAAGCAAGAAATGTTATGAAATTGATATAAAATCTTGCGAGGAAAGATCTGAGAAGAATAGCAATTGGAAGTACAACATCAAGCAATGACAGAGATGTGAAAGGTTAATGATTGATACAATAGAGCGGCAAGAGGAAGTTGATGGCGAGCGTCTCGCGGATAAAGAAAAAATAACAAAACGTAGCAGAAAAGCAGAACCAGAAAATAGTAAGTAGAAAGGTAAGATGATGAACTTTAGAGAAGCAAATGAATGATTTGTTTGAAGAATATGTAATTGAAAAGAGTGCTCTACTTGAGAGAATTGCAAAATTTTATAAAGAGAAAGAAGATCAAAGATATGAAATTTTATCAGCGATAAAATACTCATGAGAAGCGCGAATAAAATTTCGCAGAGATTAAAAGAATGGGACAAACCTTTATGGCGTACACCTTAGTTCGCGAGTGCAATATCGCAAGAGGCAAATGTAAGACCTAAAGTGCGTCATATAAGGGGGTATCTCTCTACATGACTCAGGGATAAGGTTATACCGCTACTGGAACCTGAGTCATACATATGTTGGGGTTAAAGAAAACCTATCCAGGAGAGAGATCTCGGATTTCCAACTATATAAGGTTATACCCTGGTTGGACGATTGAGAATCTCTTCTAAGAAGTGCAAAGTATGACCAAGGTGTCGAGGTACACGGTTGAGCCAAGGGTGCCCGGGGCGTACGAAACTACCTTGGCCATTCTTGGTAAGTCTTGGCTATAATGCACTTGGCCTGAAGAAAACCCCACTTAGGGTGCAGTCTTGTAACTATAAGCCATATAGACATAAAGGACAAGAGTCTTCCAAAATAGCTGGTTGTTGGCAAATCTGGATGGGAGGAGCTAGTCTTGTATGGCCGATGTTCCCTCCTTGAAGGGGAAACCAGGGAGAAGATAAGGGCGGCACCCTCCATTAGGGAGCTGATAAGTGTCTAAAGACGGCAATGTCATGGGGCTTTATGATCGCAAGAACATTTAGGCCTGTCATATTGTCGCGTGACGAAAATTATACAGAGGCAACAAGCCAAAATAGAAAAGTTAAGATGAGATCAATGGGTTTTTACACGAAAGTGTAAAGACGTCATGCGATTTCATCGCAAGACGGCAATGTCATAAGGTTTAATTCTTGCAAGAGAGTTTATACTTATCATATTTTCGCAGAGATGTTGAAAAAATACTGATAAGACAAAATCAATGGGTCAATAGATACAAATGTAAATACGTCCAGCGATTTTGTCGCAGAAAGAAAAAATGTGGCAAAGTAAGACCTTTAATTAGGAAGGCATGATGAGACCATAAGAATATTGCGATAATTCTCGCAGAATTTATGATTTTATGCATACGTCATAAAGTTATGCAGTTGTTGCTAGCGGTAACATCGCCAATATTGAGGCAAATTTTATTTAATTTACAGATAATATCTAATCTCTACTCAATTTTTTCATACTGCAGATGAATAATAGAGTCAAGTATGGGAATGCATAAGAACGATGAAATTATTATTCATCCATCATATAAAAAATTGCATAGAGATTATTAAATGACATGTCTACATAGATAATTAAAGGATTAATAATTATATTGATTGATTAATTTGCAGAAAAAGAATTGTTTTCTAACTCATACAGATAGAAGCAAAAGAAATTTACAAAATTGGAGAAACTCGCAGCAATGTTACAGAAGAAGGAAATAAATACATAAAGAAGATAAAAGGAAGAAGCATAACTAGCTAGATCCAACACCATCTTCATCAGAGTTCTCTTCTTCTTCAGATTTCTCATCATTACCAGATTTCTCTCCTTCATCATTATCATCATTACCTTCATCTTCATCCAACTTCTCTTCTTCGCCAGATTTTTCTTCATTACCATTATTATTGCCATCTTCATCTTCGCTAGAATCCTCAGCCTCGCTATCATAAATGTCAAGGTTGGGAGTTTTTGCTGGTATTTCCTTTGCAATATCATGATATGTAGAATGGGAAATTCCATGGTCATCGCAAACCAATTTAATGGAATTATTGCGAACAACAACAAGAGAGCTATTGAAATTCACAGTAGTAATGCTAAATTTCTCTTTCAATCGTGAATACTTCTCATTGCGAGCAGCAAGAGTGTTCGCGAGCTGATTCTTCTCATTTTCAAGTTCTCCAATTCTTTCAAGATATATTTTTTCAGCTCATGCGAGAATATGACAAGAAGTTAGAAATTTTATAAAGAAGAATAATAAAAACAGGAAACTAGCAAGGGGTGGAACAGCTAACAACCTTCTCTTTCAGAAATCATATCCCTAATTAAAGCCGCTTGTTCAACCTGGATGCTAACATCTACACCTAAATTATTGCTGGCATTGTCAAGAATCCTTGCAGCCCAAGCAAACTCATCATCGCTATTAATAAGGAGACGAGATCGAACTTGAGTTTCCCTTGCAAGAAGATCTTCATTCTCGCAAATAAGTTTATCTCTTTCCATTTGAACATTAAGAAGAGTTTTATGAAAGTTTGTTAGGGCCTTGGAGCCGTTTTTAACATCAAGATCCTTCTCATCAATAAGATCACTATTCCTTTTTCTTAATCTACTCACTTCTTCCTTTGAATTGAGATAAAGGTTCTTAAACTTGTTGGTTAAATTAAAATTGAACCCGTGTTCAACTTTTAAGAGATTAAGTTTGGATTTAAGTTCATCAATAGAGAGAGATCTAATCTTATCATCTGAGAAATTACTTATAGAACTATTAAGGCAAGCAAGAAGGGTATTATCATCTACAGGTTCAGGAAAGGATTGGAAGAATGTAGCCTCATCAGTAAGACCATAAACATTTGTAAATTAAAAATGGTTGCTTGAATAAGCCGCAATAGAGTAAGAAGAATTAAGAGAAAAGGGAAATAAATCATACCATAGAGCTGCTAGTTAAGTTTGTCAAGATCAGAGATCTCTTGCTTATCAACTAAAGCTTCAGTCTCCAACTGTTTATTCTTCTTGCGAAGTTCATCAACTTCAGATTCTAATTTTTCTTTATCCTGGCGAAATTTAGCAGCCTTCTTTTCATAATTAACGCGTCTTTTATCTAAATCAGAGGCAACAATAAAGGAAGCTCTTCCAACCTACGAGAGAATAATATAAGTTAAGATCTGGCGATGGAATAAATACATAAACAAGTTGAAGAAATGAAAACATACCAGGGTACCAAGAGAATTTAAGAGACTGGGAGTCAGCGATCTTGAGATTCCTTGGAGAGAATCATTGTCTACCAGTATGGGAGCATCGCAGACTTTGGATAGAGCCTGGGATATCTTATTAATAACTTCATCTTCATAATTACAAGTTATACCATGGGTAATATCGCCAAATTTTTTAGATAAATGAGCCATTGAAGAATCAGAAGAAGAAGAATCCTTTATAGAAAGGAAGCTGTTATCATTATTATTAAAATCCTCATCATTATTGTCCTTATCGAAATCAACACTTGGATTTTATGGAATTTGTTGAGGAGTTAAAGAAGAAGAGGGTTGGGTTTTCCTTTTATTTAATGGAGGATCACCAGATTCTTCACCGCGAGGGGCAGAAGACTTCCCTTTGGGAGGAGCAGTAGATTTCTCATTTGAAGAACTCGCAGATTTCACCTTGGTTTTCGCGGATTTTATTGGTTCTAATTCTTCAATTTCCTGCGAGCACAGATGAAGATAAGAAATAGGGGCAACAATATATTGTTAAAATTCATGAAAATATAATATTTCTTACTTCATCCGTGAAAGATTTAACAGCTAAGAAAGTGCTGGGTTTCCTGAAAGTCTTGTAATTGAGTTTCATCCTATCAATCTGGAAAAGATCGAAGTCATTTAGCGAGAATATGAAAACAAAAGGAAGGTGATGGATAATAATTGTGAAAAAATTGGAGAGAACATACCTCTTTAGCTCTTTCAGGCCAGTAGAAGACCCATGGTTGATATTCTGTAGCACTCGTAGGTATCACGTGGGAACCAGAAATATATGGACCCTCTAGAATTAAAGGAAAAATGAACCACTTGTCATCGCTGGAGTAGAGAGGACCTTGATTATTATTTGTATGCCAATCTATATCTAGCATAAGAACTTTATCATCAGCGATCTTCTCTTTCTTCTGCAAGCGCACACCCCACCAAGTGCTGTCTCTTTTCATAGGAATAATCTTGTAGTTTTCAAAGAAGTTCTCCACAGTATAATTTGCAGAGACAATTGGGATATCTTCAAACTGAGGATTCTTCGTAGAATCAGGGTAATGAGATCCTTTACCGGCGCCACGAGAAGCGTAATCAAGCAGTAATCGAATACGATCTCCACCCAATTGATATACTGCTCGCGATAATTTCTCGTGAGAGATTATTTGGTAGAATAACGGAAGTTACGGGTTGTAAAGAGGAATGGGAAGACCAGCCTCAAGTTGACCTAGCGATACTATTATTTTCTCGCGAGAACACTGATCATCGGTAAATAATTTGGGAGAAAGTTCAGATCTGGGATCTTGACCTGGAATTGTAGATAAAGTAAAACCTTTATTCTTGAGTTTTTCTCGCATCTCACCAAAAGCAGCCAAATTTTTAGCACCACCAATAACCATTTTTCAAGTATGGGAATGAAGAAAAAGATTGAAAGGTAAGAAAGAAATCACAGCGATAACAGATGCGCAATTTACGGAAGAACAGTAAACTTGAAGAGAGGTTATGGAGAGAAAGAAGAAGAAAGTAAAAGAGGAAAAGAAAGGAATGAAAGAAGTACTTATAGAAGAAGAAATTTCTCAAAGAAGATAAATGCAATAAATGCAAAGAAAAGACATGAGTGGTCAGATCGCAGCGGTTAGAAAGGACGTGTCAAAAATTTATTAGAAGAGAGAATACGTGAAAACAGCTGGCGAAGGACACAGAAACGTGTCAGAACAGAGAAGTCTGTAAAGATAAGTAGTTATGGCATTCTAAAAGTTCTCATGATCTTCTCTTCTTCGCAGAAAAGACATGAGAAGAGGCAAGATGTAGGACCAGAATATCGCTACAACGGTATTCTTGCGATATTAACGACACTTCTGCGAGCGTCACCGCAAACTCTTTAATAACATTTCGCGAGCGTCACAAAGTATTTTAAAGAGGGACATAAAAGCTGACGATAGAAGAAAACATGGGAAAAGCATGTTTGTCCCGAGATGGTTACAAAGCTTGCGAGAATGACCATTGTAGTTATCGCGGTACAATCGCAAGATAAATCCGAAATAAGAGGAAAACTTATCTGTCATCCATTATGTAACTACCCTATAAATGGAGACCCAATATGTCCAAAAAATGATGATGTACTTTTTAGAGTTGAGAAAGTCTTGAGGAGAGAGAAACTCTAGAAAGAAAGTGGTATTTTTGAGTTCTTACATTTCTTGTAAAAGATTTATAAAAGTAAAAATAATAAAAGTGTTGTTGTTCATCTTCAAATATGACTTAATTTCTATTGATTCTTATCAAGGGTGTAGTGTAGGATTTCCTACAACTACATATATGGTTAAAATTAGGTAAGGAACGACTGAAGGGGGAAGGCAAGAAGTTTAAGCCATTGAGGTATGGACCATTTCGTATTCTCGATCAGATTGGTGACAATGCCTTTCGTCTGGATCTGCCACCTTATCT
This sequence comes from Papaver bracteatum, assembly GCA_023529315.1. Lineage (NCBI taxonomy): Eukaryota > Viridiplantae > Streptophyta > Magnoliopsida > Ranunculales > Papaveraceae > Papaver > Papaver bracteatum. The sequence goes on from JAJJWX010004502.1 coordinate 217,603, forward strand.
AGGAATGTACTCGGTTATAAATGCCGAATACTTGAAGTTGTTTGAACCACCATTACTAGATGATGATGGTGACGACACTATGATCTTACCATGGGTAGAAGACTTATGGTTTGACAGAGAAGAACCACTCAAGGAAGACTGCGTATTGGAGCGAAAAGTGACTAAAACACGACAAGGAGAAAAAGAAGATTTTCTAATTGGATGTAAAGGTCAGGTTCCTAGTAAGGCCAAGTGGTTTAACAAGGAAAAGGGTATCTTGAGTTCCCTAACCTTCATTTTTAACTCTCACAGGAGTTCAAGTTCTTAAAAGGGGGACCCATGATACAGGTGTATCCGTACTCCTTTAGGGAACTTAGTTAACCTCAATCTAAGTTGAGGGAAGATTCCTATTCTAGGAAGGAATCCTTGTTTAGGAAGAATTCCTAATTAGGAAAGTGTTTGTTTTATGCAACACACTTAGTTTAGGAAATAGATTCCTAATAGAAGACCTAGTCGGCTGAGTACGATAAAGTCTATAAATAGAGAGGTTTGGTTGTTAACTAAACACACAGAAAACCTAGAGAATTTTGTGAGATAATTAATTATTATAAAATCAAGCTTAGCAAACATTTTAGGGTTAACTACTATTTAGAGAGATTGTGAGCGTAACAAAGGGATAATTGTAATCGTCTTCTTGTTCATAATCTAGAGAAGATATATTTCTTCGAATCACTACTTGTGTTTTGTGTTCTTCTAAGTTTCTTGTCTATTATTATACTGAATTCCGCCTTTATAGTGATATCTACCAAGGTATAGAGATTAGACATATTAGGTGTATTTGAACCCTGATCAATCTCACACTGATCAAGGTACAATTGCGATCCTTACGTCTCTGAACCCCAGCAGGATTCTACACACTTGATTCCCTTAGATGATCTCGCCCACAACTAAAAGTTGTTATGACCCAAAGTTAAAGACTTGATAAACAAATCTGTCTCACACATAAAAGTCTATTGTATAGATAAATCTGTCTCCCACATATATACCTATGAGTTTTGTTCCATTTTTTGATAAATCAAGGTAAAAAAGAATTAATTGATAAAATGGACTTATATTCCCGAAGAACAGCCTAGTGTTATCAATCATCTCACAATAATCTTAATCGATTAACAAAACAAGATATTGTAGAATCACAAACGATGAGACGAAGATGTTTGTGACTACTTTTCAATCTTGCCTATCGGAGAATAAATCTCGAGAAAATCTTAAAGAAGATATTACTCAATCATGATAGAAAACAGCAAGATGAGAACACACAACTATATAGAAAATAGTTGGGTCTGGCTTTACTATCCCAATGAACTCTTTAAATCGTTACCTATAGGGTTTCGTGAAAAACCTAAGGTTAAAGGAGAATCGACTCTAGTCGTAACTAGTATCACACAAGAAGTGTGGGGATTAGATTTTCCAGTTGCTAGAGTTCTCCTTTATATAGTCTTCAAATCAGGGTTTGCAATCTAAGTTACCTTGGTAACAAAGCATTCAATATTCACCATTAGATGAAAACATGATTAGATTCAAGATAATATATTTCAACCGTCAGATCAAACTTAGCTTGTTATACACAAATGAAATGTACTATCATTTAAATAAAGGTAATCGTACCTAAATGTGTTCACTTAGTTGGTTCAACAATAGTTAACTAATGGTTAGCCATATGAGCACTTTCATATCAACCTTATTCATCTTATCATAACTAGTTCAAATGACTCAAATGAAACTAGTTAGAGAGTTATTCAATTGTTTATATTCTCATATAAGTATACAAGACACAATTGTAGTACCAGAATATCGCCACAACGATATTCTTGTGATAAGAACGACATTTCCACGAGAAGGTTGAATAATCCCACTACAAGAATGACATCTTTCACGAGAGTGTCGTGAGAATTCTCCAACGAAATTTGGTGAGCAACATGAGAAAGTATCAAGATAGTTGACAATTGAAGAAGCATGATAAAAGAATGTTGTTTCACGAGGATTACGAAAGATGGCGAAAATAAACAATGTAACTACCACGATGAGATCGCAGAATAGATCCGAAAGAAGGGGAAAGCTTAGCTGTCTTCCATTATGTAATTTCCTATATAAGGAGATCAGGTAAGTCCAGAAGATGATGATGTATATTTTAGAGTTGAGAAAATCTTGAGGAGAGAGAAACTCCATAAAAGAAAGTTGTAATTCTGAGTTTGAATATTTTCTGTAAACATTTCTGAGATCTAAATAATAAAAGTGTCGTTTAATTCTTTAATCTTCAACTAGTTTCACTTAGATTTTTATAGGATCTTAATAGGGGTGTAGTGTGGGAAATCCTGCTACTACATTTTGGCGCCGACTAAGGGGACGTTGAATTAGCAAAATCGAAGAAAAGGTAAAAAAGAAGACAGGAATTATTCAAGATCAAGGAAACTTTGAAGAAGATTGGTGAAATATTCAGAAGAAAAATGATTAGAATTAAAGAAAATTGTAGGAAATTGAAGTATGAATTAGTGTCAAGAGAAATGATTGATAAATTTCATGAAAATATTAAGGGGAGGATACATAAACGTGATTTTGAAGGGAGAAAAATTATGATGGTAGAGAAAACGCCATTATTAAAGAATTGGGAAAAGCAGGAAATTACATTTACAGCAACAAAAGTTTTAGAAGAAAATATAGATCATACATCTCCTTTGGTGATTACGGTACCTATGATACCAATCAGGAAGGAAAAGTCAATAAAATCGGTAGAAAAATGGGCTATAAATAGAACTCTAGTTGACACAGGAAGTTCTGTGGATATAATGTTCTATCATGCTTTTAATAAAATGGGGTATAAGGATGAAGAAATGTCTATTTCATCATATCATATTCATGGTTTCGGAAAATCTATAACAAAACCAAGAGGAGAAATAATAGTACGATTACCACTGGGAGAAATTGAAACACAAGTAACACTATGCGTGGTGGATATGGAATCACCATACAACATGATATTGGGAAGACCATGGATACACGAAATTAAAGATGTAGCGTCAACTTTACATCAACGCATCAAATTCCCTATGCCTAGCGGAATTGGGGAAATTAAAGGAGATACAGATCTTGCGAAGACATGCTATCAAATTGAAGTAAAAAATTGTGAAGAACGTCCTAAGCAGCGAAAAGCTCGCAGAAAATTGATGAGAGAAACAAGAAAAGAAGAAGAATTTAAAATTTACATGATAAGAGCAAAAGAGGGAAAAGGGATACCCAATGAATTTTCGCAAGAAGGATATGAACGTGCGAGAATCATAAAAACACCAGCACCAGAAACCAGTTACACTGCAGCTGAGCCAACAAAAGAAGTAAATGTTGGGAGTGAAGAAGAACCTAAAATACTGAAAATTGGGACTAGAATGGAGATAGACGAGGAAGAAAGAACTATAAATCTTTTGCGAGAATACAAAGACATTTTCGCGTGGAGCATGGATGAAATGCCAGGGATAGATCCATCGGTAGCATGTCATAAATTAGAAATCAACAAAAATGTAAGGCCGTTCAAGCAAAGAATAAGAAAAATCGCAACAACATACCATTCTCAGATAGAAGAAGAATTACAGAAAATGCTTGATGCAGGAATAATAAGGCAAGCAAAGTATCCAGAGTGGATTGCAAATATGGTGGTGGTCCCAAAGAAGAATAAAGGAATAAGAATTTGCATAGATTTTACCGATTTAAATAAAGCTTGTCTTAAAGATAGTTTTCCACTACCATATATTCCTCAAATGGTTGAGTCAGCAGTGGGAAATGCAAGAATATCTTCGTTAGATGGATATAAAGGATACAACCAAATCCCTCTCGCTGAAGAAGATCAAGAACATACTGCATTTTTTGCTCCAAGAGGGTTATATTGTTATACAAAAATGCCCTTTGGATTACGAAATGCTGGTGCAACATACCAAAGAATGGTGGAGAAGGTATTTGCAAAGAGGATCCACAAAACACTGGAGGTATATGTAGATGATATGTTAATCAAGAGCAAGGAAGCTGAAGATCATGTACAAGACTTGAAGGAGATTTTTGAACAAATGCGGCAATTTAATATCAAAGTAAATCGACAAGTGTACTTTTGGAGTGACTTCAGGAAAATTTCTGGGGTATATTGTATCAAAGGAAGGAATACAAGTTGATCCAGAAAAAGTGCAAGCGATTCGCGATATGCCCACACCAGCTACAGTAAAAGATGTGCAAAAATTGAACGGGATGTTAGCCTCGTTAGGAAGATTCATCTCGCGATCCTCTGATAAATGCAAGCATTTTTCGATATACTCAAAAAGGGAACAAAATTCAGATGGACAGATGAATGTGAGAAGGCCTTTCAGGGAATAAAAGAGCATTTAATGGATATAACCATTTTACAGAAAGCTGAACCAGGAGAAGAGTTATTAATTTATCTCGCGACAACGGCATATGCGCTAAGTGCGGTATTGCTGCGAGTAGATGCTGGGATAGAGAAACCAATTTACTATATTAGTAAAACATTCAATTCAGCAGAGAAAAATTATTCAAAGATTGAGAAATTAATCCTAGCATTGGTACATGCAACTTTCAAGCTTCGCATTTACTTTCAAGCACATAGGGTCAAGGTGTTAACAAAAGTGCCAATTGAATCGGTAATGAAGAATTCAAAAAGATCAGGAAGAGTATAAAGATGGAATGCACAAGTGGGACATTTCGATATCAAATATGAAATTCTATCTTCGCCAAAATCCCAAGTCATCGCAAATTTCTTAGCTGAATTTCCTTTGGAAAATGACGAAGCTGTGGAAGAAATGATGGAGGCAGAAGAAGAACATGGAGATCCAAAAGAATTATTGACAGAACCCAATAGATGGGAGATATTAGTGGATGGATCATCTAATGGAGAAGGAAATGGGATTGGAGTTGTTTTTATTTCACCAGAAGGATAAAAAACAGCTTTCTCATTTAGGTTAGAATTTACATCCACTAATAATGAGACAGATGAGGCTGTTATCCACGCTTTGAAATTTGCAATAGAAATGAAGTTGGAAAATGATAGAATCACAAGCGATTCTCAATTGGTTATTCGTCAAATAACTGGAGAATATATAACAAATGAACCTTCTTTAAAGAAATACAAGAGACTCGTGGAAGAATTATCTACGAGAATTCCAAAGATAAAATGAAGGCACATATCAAGGAAAGATAACCGGCTTGCGGACGCTTTTTCCTTCATATCTAGCATGATGACAAACCCACTTGCGAGATGCATAAAAATTCAAACACTCTTATTACCTTCAATAAATAAAGAAGACGAAGATGTGGATGGGAATTCCGTCGAAATTGACGAAGAAGGAGAGAAAGATGTGATGATTGTAGAAAATGGCGAAATAGAAGCAAAAGAGAGAAACAAAGATTGGCGAGCGGAACTTCTTGCTTATTTGGTGAAAGGAGAAACTCCAAGAAATAGACTGGAGGCATACAAGCTAAGAAGCAGGGCAACTAATTATGAGTTAAGAGATGGAGTGTTATATCACAGATCTTTTAATGGACCATCACTAAGATGTTTGACAAGGGAGGAAGGAGAAAAGGTGTTAAAAATGCTGCACAATGGAGATGCTGGTAATCATAGCGGAGGTAGATCTTTGGCATATAGAACAAAGATGCAAGGGTATTACTGGCCTTACATGCATGAAGATGCGAAACAACATTCAAGGCGTTGTGAAGAATGTCAGCGATTTGGAAAAAAGATACATGCACCAGGAGCACCACTATCATCCTCAACAAGTGTATGGCCCTTCGAAAAAATGGGGATTAGATATTGTGGGACCATTTGTGCCTGGATCTGGACAAAGGAGATACCTCATTGTGGCTACAGATTATTTCACGAAATGGGGAGAAGTAAAAGCAGTACAACATATTCGTGATAAAGATATTTTCACATTCATATTCGAGAATATCATCTGCAGATTTGGAATACAAAGACACAGTTGATGTCTCGATAATGGAAAGCAGTTTGAAGGACAAAACATAGAATTACTACTCAATGCACTTAAGATAAAGTGTGGAAAATCTACTCATTTATACCCACAAGCAAATGGTCAAGCTGAGGCAACTAATAAAACGATCGCAGATATTCTGAAAAAGAAATTAGAAGGATATCACAAATCATGGTGTGAGCAAGTACATAATGCAATATGGGCCTACAACACCACTAGAAGAGAGGCTACTGGAATGTCACCCTTTTGTTTAACATATGGGGTTGAAGCTGTATTACCAACAGAAGTTACTATTCCTACAACAAAAAGAGAAGCGTGGGAAAGGAATTTAAGTGCTGGTATGATTTTACGTAAACTAGATGAATTGGAAGAAAAAAGGGAGAAGACTCTACAGCATATGGAAAACTACCAGCGAAGGTTAGCTCGCGAATACAACAAACGTGTCAAAAAACGAGAATTCCAAATTGGTGATTTAGTTCTGCGAGAGACACCGAGATATCAGCGAGAGAATGGTGGAAAATTGGCGAAAAAATGGGACGGACCTTACTTAATTAAAGAAATAATTGGAAATGGGGCATACAAATTAATGGATCCTGAAGGAAGAGATGTTGGCCAACGACTTGATAGACCATGGAATAGACTATTTTTGAAAAGGTATTATCAGTGACAAATACTTTAAGGTAAGAAATATTGGCATAATTAAAGGTTATTATCAGTGACTATTTTTATTTTAAAGATTATGCGAGCAATATCGCGAGAAACGCGAATGAAATTTCGCAGAGATTAAGAGAATGGGACAAACCTTTATGGCGTGCAACTTAGTTCGCGAGTACAATTTCGTAAGAGGCAAATGTAAGACCTACAAGCACGTTATAAAGGGGGTATCTCTTTATATGATTCAGGGATAAGGTTATACCGCTACTGGAACCTGAGTCATACAGATGTAGGGGTTAAAGAAAACCTATCATGGAGAGAGATCTTGGATTTCCAGCTTTATAAGGTTATACCCTGGTTGGATGACTGAGAGTCTCTTCCAAGAAGTGCAGAGTATGATCAAGGCGCCGAGGTACACGGTTTATCCAAGGATGCCCGGGACGGACGAACCTACCCTGGCCATCTTTGGTAAGTCTTGGCTACAATGCACTTGGCCTGAAGAAAACCCCACCTAGGGTGCAGTCTTGTAACTATAAGCCATATAGGCATAAAAGACAAGAGGCTGCGAAAACAAATGGTTGTTGGTAAATCTGGATGGGAGGAGCTAGTCTTGTATGGCCGATGTGCCCTCCTTGAAGGGGCAGCCAGGGGGAAGATAAGGGCGGAACCCTCCATTAGGGAGCTGATAAGTGTCTTAAGACGGAAATTTCATGGGGCTCTAAGATCGCAAGATCATTTAGGAATGTCATATTGTCGCGTAAATTATACAGAGGCAAAAAGCCATAAGAGAAAAAAGTTAAGATGAGGTCAAGGGGTTTTTACATGCAAATGTGAAGACGTCCTGCGATTTCATCGCAAGACGGCAATGTCAGGAGGCTTTGTTTTCGCGAGAAAACTTAGACTCGTCATATTATCGCAATATAATAAAGAAATATAGATAAGGCAAGATCAATGGGTCAATACATGAAAGTGTAAAGACGTCCTGCGATTTTGTCGCAAAAATAAAAAATTGGCAAAATAAGACCTTTAATTAGGAAGGAAAAATAAGACCAATAGAATAATCTCAAAAATTAATTCTTCTTTGTTAAGCATGCAGGGAAGATTTCTTTATCACAAGAAACAAGTTGAATTCAACAATTCTCAAGAAATTTAATGAGGAGGCAAGCAAGGGAATAAATATGTAGGATTTCATTAAGTTTCTTGAGAATATTATAGTTCAAAAAAGGTTATATCATTTGCGAGAAAGAAGAAGAAAAAAGAAATTAAAAATAGAACTCAAGCTTCAAGCGGTAGTCTCGCCAGATTTAGAATTGTCATGATTGTTATCATCACCAGTATTTCTTTCATCGCGAACATCATTGCCAGAGTTCTTTTTGTTACGATCTTCTCCTTCTTTTAGAAGGTTTTCTTCTTTTCCTTGATCATCTTCTTCTTCAGCGTCTTCTTCAACATCTCCTTCAGAAGACGGATATTCTAAATCTTTATCCATAGGAAGAGGGACTTCATCATCGTCAACTTTCAAAGGTAGAACGGATACAGGAGAAAGAGAGTTGGAGATCAAAATTTCGTTCACGAGAACTTCAGCACTAAGATGAACTTGGCGAAGGAAACCTTTGTCACGATTTTGATCTCTATATTCTTGAAATACTCAAGATAATCAAGTCTTCTTTCTGCTTTATCACGAGTTTCTAAAAGGTTGAGAAGAAGAGTCTTGTTTTCTTTGCGAACTTGTCTAGCTCCTTAGTAAGATTGGTGATAGTAGAATGAAGGCTTTTTTCAGATTCTGCGAGCAACAAAATAATGAAAGGTTATAGAAATAAATATATCGTGAGAATATCAACAAGTGAAATATAACATAAATTGTGACAAGGGAAATCAACAAGTGAGGCAGTCATAATTGACTACCTTCTTTTTGCGAAGTTAAGTTTTGGATTAATGAAAAGAGTCAGTTCTCCCATTGGTTCATAGCATCATCAAATTTGTCGCCAACTATGCCTTTTACACGAGATTTCATGTTCTCTTCTTTGGTGCGTAAATATGAATTTTCTTTTGACAATGAGGAATGAGACTCCTTTAGTTGGGAATATTCATCTCGAAGCTTGCTGGCATTCAAACTAAGAGTTAGTCTACCCTTGATAAGTTTGTCTATTTCGTGCGGCGAGATGATTCAGTTACTTCGTCAAGTTTATTTTTAAGAGAGCGGAGAGACTGCTTTTGGTCATCACATATCCCTTGAAGATTGTTTACTTTCTGCGAGGAGATTGCCAACAACCTTGATAATTTGTGTTTCTCTTGAGATAAAGTTCTATTCTTGTCTGACAAAGATTCTATAGACAAATTAGTCTTGGATAAAGAATATGAGAGGCGAGTAACCTCGTTGTTTAGAAAATTGTGATTTTGCAATAATTGATTATTCTCATTTGTGAGATTTCTTATTTGATCAACTGAATACATATAAAGATTATCTAATCTACTATGCTGGTCCATCCAAGAATCTCTTTCAATGCGAGCTTCATCAGCTATGGTTTCAGATTTAAGTTTTTCGATGAAACTATTTTGGTTGGAAACTAATATATAAACCAAGAATTTAAAGGGAGGATTAAGTACGAAGAATATGGAAATAGAATAAAAAGATAAAAGGACAGAGGCAAAAAGAAGCTTACTTTTTAGCTCATCAATCTTTCTAGCGAGATTCTCGCGATCCAGGTCTGAGTTATTGAGCTTGTGGTTTAGAGTTTCACATTCAGAAGTCTTATCTTGAAGACTTTTTCTCAAAGAAGCATTTTCATTCTCTAGAGAAGCTCGTGAAACAGAATTGTCTGAGCCAAAATATTTGAGCAGAGTTTCGCAAACTCCGCTTTGGAGAGAATCAGTAGAAGAATCTCTAGCATTATTTAGAATGTTAGATAAAATTTTGAAAGCAACATCAATTCCTGCGATGGTCTCATTTGATGAGGGAAGGGATGTAGAAGGTGAAATAGAGGAAGTGAAGACAAGTTGATGATTTGAGTCATTAGCAATGGTTGTATCATCAGAAGGATGAGTTTTCGAGAAAGTAACATTTGGAGGAAGTAAAGGGCTAGAGGGAGTTTCAGGTATGATGGGTTCAGCAATTTGAATTGGTGAAGGACCAGTAGAGGCAGTGGTAGTGAAAGCGAGCTTCTCGCCAGAAGGAGGAGGAAGATCAGATTGCACGGGTGTAGGTGAATCTTTCGCAGATATTAAGGGAGGAATGACGAAATTACTTCCAAAGGTCTTATTTAATTGGCGAGATCTTTTAGGAGGATTAGCATTACCCTCGTCATTCTGTAAACAATAATCTAGATAAGAAACAGAGGCAAAAATATTGTTATTAATAAATAGAATGTGTTTTTTACTACCTTATTGCTCGCAGAATTTTCTTTCCTTTTTCCAGTTGGCCTCTTATGAATAATAGGTTTTTGAGTCGAGGATTGGGAATTATATGCAGCTCCGCTGAAGAATACATAATATGGGGTTATAAAGAATTAAGTAAGAGAAGATCGAAGAATATAAATAAAAAGTTTGATCTAAGAAAATACCATGATCAAAAATATACCTCGAGGACTCCATTAATACAGTAGCAGAAGAATGAGAAGGAGAAGAAGTTGTAGAACAAAAAGCAAACAAACTAAGTAAAGAAGAAAGAGAGTTAAGAGAAGAAAACTAGAAATGAAATTCGACTCTTCCTTTTATAGGCAAAGAAGGGAGTAAATTATGTGAGACGTGTCAATACAAAAAGATAGATTTACAACACGTGTTAACAAGGAAAGCTGAATTAGCGGAATATTGCTTAGGAGAAAAAGTTCAGATATTCTTGCGATAGTTAAGGATTCTTATGATCGTTTCTTCTTCGCAGAAAAGACATGAGAAGAGGCAAGATGTAGTACCAGAATATCGCCACAACGATATTCTCGTGATAAGAACGACATTTCCACGAGAAGGTTGAATACTCCCACTACAAGAATGACATCTTTCACGAGAGTGTCGTGAGAATTCTCCAACGAAATTTGGTGAGCAACATGAGAAAGTATCAAGATAGTTGACAATTGAAGAAGCATGATAAAAGAATGTTGTTTCACGAGGATTACGAAAGATGGCGAAAATAAACAATGTAACTGCCACGATGAGATCGCAGAATAGATCCGAAAGAAGGGGAAAGCTTAGCTGTCTTCCATTATGTAATTTCCTATATAAGGAGATCAGGTAATTCCAGAAGATGATGATGTATTTTTTAGAGTTGAGAAAATATTGAGGAGAGAGAAACTCCAGAAAAGAAAGTTGTAATTCTGAGTTTGAATATTTTCTGTAAACATTTCTGAGATCTAAATAATAAAAGTGTCGTTTAATTCTTTAATCTTCAACTAGTTTCACTTAGATTTTTATAGGATCTTAATAGGGGTGTAGTGTGGAAAATCCTGCTACTACAACAATTGAAGAAAAATCTATTTTGATTCACTCGAATTATTTCATGAACATTATATCCACGGTTTGCAAAAGATTGCATTTCTTATTATATTAATGTATTAGTTCATGAAAAAACCGATTTTAGAACATAACCTGCTTAAGTATGCAAATGGGTACGCATACCTAAGTAGCCGGACTGAGTTTGGTAACGCCAGTACGCATACGGGTATGCATACCACTTTACACTTCCAAACTCCATTAGAAATTCACGGGACTTGGACTGATACGTATTGATATCTATACCATGGTAGCTATTACTATAAAGGCGGAATTCAGAATAATAATAGACGAGAAACTTAGAAAACAGAACACAAGTAGTAATTTGAAGAAAAATATCTTCTCTAGATTATGAACAAGAAAACGATTACAATTCTCTCTTTGTTATGCTCACAATCTTCTCTAAATAGTGGATTAACCTTAAATTGTTTGCTAAGCTTGCAAAAATATTATTCCAAGCTTTCTCTAGGTTTTCTATGTCTAGTCTCCGTCCTTAGATATTAGCCAAAGCCCTCTATTTATAACCTTCGTCGTACTCAGCCAACCAAGGACTTCTATTAGGAATGTATTTCCTAAACTAAGAGTATTTTTCTAAAACAAAACTCTTCCCTAACTAGGAATTATGCCTAAACAAGGATTCCTGCCTAGAATTGGATTCTTCCCTCAACTTAGCTTGAGGTTAACTAAGTTCCCTAAAGAAGTACTTTTAAGAACTTTAACTCTTGTGAGAGTTAAAAATGAAGGTTAGGGAACTTAAGAGCCCCTTTTTCCTTGTTAAACCACTTGGCCTTGATAGAAACTTGACCTTTACATATAATTAGAAAAGCTTCTTTCTCTCCTTGTCATGTTTTAGTCACTCTTTGTTCCAATACATAGTCTTCCTTGAGTGGTTCCTCTCTATCAAACCATAAGTCTTCTACCCATGGTAAGATCATAGTATCATCACGCACCGTCATCATCTAGTAATGGTGGTTCAAATAACTTCAAGTATTAGGCATTTATAACCAAGTACATTCCTAGATAAGGCGACAGATCTAGACGAAAGGAATTGTCACCAATCTGATCGAGAATACTAAATGGTCCATACCTCAATGTCTTCAACTTCTTACCTTCCCCATTCAGTCGATCGTTACTTAATTTTAACCATACCAAGTCACCAACACTGAAATTACAAGGCACAAGATGCTTGTCATGCTTGGCTTTGTATTTGGCTTGTGTCTTCTTTAATTGTGTTTCTACAGTTGCATGAATCTGATATATCTTCTCCAAAAAAATTTGTGCCTTTTTCCATTCACTTCCTTCCTTTTTCCCCATTGAGGTGTCACTAAAAAATACTAGATCGAAAGGACTAGGTGGCAAGTAACCATAGCACGTCTCAAAAGAAGATTTTCCAAAAAACTATGAACTGCTCTATTGAATGCAAATTGTAGATATCTCATCCCAAGTTTTAGGATGCTTATAATTATATCCCCTTAACATGTGAACCATAGTCCTGTTGACCACTTCTGTTTCTCCGTCTGTTTATGGATGAAAAGATGTACTCTTCTTCAACCTAGTGTCCATCATCTTCCATAAAGAATCCCAAAAATGACTAAGGAATCGATTATCCCTATCAGAAATAATCGAAGTAGGTAAACCAAAATGATTCCACACATGCTCAAAGAAGAGCTTTGCTACACCGGCTCCCGTTACCATCTTTATACATAGAATTAATGCAATCATTTTTCTGAATCGGCCGACCACAATGAACAAGTAATCATAACTAGACTTGGTCTTCGGTAATCCACCAAGGAAATCCATAGAAATATTCTCCCAAGGCCTTGATGGTACTGGTAATGGTAGATATAACCCACGTTTTCTGTTGGAAGGTTTAGATGTGTTGCACAACTTACACCCTCTAACCAACTTAGCCACATCATCTTGCATCTTTGTCCAAAAGTCATAACAACAAAGGTTAAGAAGAGTTTTATTCATCCCAAAGTGTCCAACAACTCGAGATGTGTGCCTCTCTCAACCATTGTAAACGATATTCATATTCGGGAATGCAAAGTAACTGACCTTTGTATAACAATACATCTCGGAGTAACAAACCACTCTTTATACCTTCTAACACCTTCTTGAAGTATTTTCTAGATGTGTATGACTCTGCATACTCTTGAAGAACAATCGGCTGAATTCTCATGGCCACCATTAATGCTCGGACTGGTGGACGAGAGAACATATCTGCCAACTTGTTTGTTACTCCCTTCTTGTACTTAATGAGAATGTTGAACCTCATCAAGTAATACATCCACTTCATGTGTTGGACTTGTTTTAGTTTCGTCTGAGCGTGTAGATACTCCAATGGTTTGTGATATGAATGTACCACTACTTCTTTACCTAATAGATACACTCGCCAATGCTTGATACATTGATATAAAGAATAAAATTCTTTGGCATAAGGTGCGTAGTTCTTAATAACACCTGAGAACAATTCAGAATGGTACTCCACTGGTTTGCCATCCTGTAGCAACGCTCCTCCCATTGCATACTTAAAAGCATCAGTCTTAACTTTAAAATTACGTTGAAAGTTAGGCAACGCCAACACCGGTTCTTCTGAAATCTTTATTTTTAATAAATGAAAAGTATTATCATGGGTTTGCTTCCATTCAAACTTTGCCTTAGCTCCCATCAAACCATGTAATGTCCTGCAATATTCGAAAAAATACCGGATAAACTTACGCAAATATGTGAAGCCCCTATGAAACTCCTGATTTCAATTAAAATACTAGGTCTAGGCCACTTAGTGATCACTTTTACCTTCCTTGGATCAATCTTCCCTTGTCCACCACCAATAATGAATCCGAGGTACACCAACTCCTCTTTTCCAAACTCACACTTCTTTCTGTTCAACATCAGCTGGACTTCATGTAACAATTTAAACACATTCTCAACTTGAACGATATGCTCTTCCCAAGTTCTATTATATATTAGGATATCATAAAAGTAAACTATCACAAAATCTTCTATAAAAGGTCGTAACAAATCATTCATCAAATGCATAAACGTCGCTGGAGCATTACACAAACCAAAAGGCGTTACAAACCATTCGAACAAGCCTTGTTTGTTTTTGAAAGCAGTCTTCCATGTATCATCTTCTCGAACTCTCATCTGGTGATATCCATATTTGAAATCTAACTTTGTAAAGACTCGATCTTTTTCTAACTGATCCATCATGTCGTCTATCCTAGGTAGAGGGTAACTATTCGTGATAGTGATCTTTTTTAATGATCTATAATCAATACACATATGCTAGCCCCCATATTTCTTTGGTACTAACAATACCACTGATCCACAAGGTGAAGCACTTGGCACTATCATTCTTAATTCTAGAAGTTCCTGGACTTATTTCTTGATCTCATTAGATTCCTCTACGGTCGTGCGATAAAGGCCTACATTAGGAAGAAAACTCTCCTCGGTCAACATGATCTCATGCTTCATGTAGTTGCAGAATAACCTAAAACTACACCCTCAGTAGAATTTGTAAAACTTATGAAGTTCTTGATGATGAATGACAATTTTCTTATTAATTCTCTCAATTGATTATATAAAGATATCTAAATGGAACTAGAATAGTTACAACTTTCTCTATTCTCTTTCCTAAGATATATTCTGACACTTACTAGAAGAACCTCTCGAATTTTACATTTGAACTCCTATTTATAGTGAAATTTGTACAGCTATATATGTATTGCGAAGTATCGCAATACATCTTCGTAACATTATTCTATCTTCGCAAATCTTCATACTTCCCCGTGCTTCCTCTACCATCGCATCATTTTGCAACTCTTTCCTCTTATATTTATTACGATGTTCGTAAGCTAATATCTTGCGATATTAAGTACCTACATCTTGCCTCTTCTCATGTCAATTATGCGAAGAAGAAATGATCGTGAGAACATAACCGTTACTTATTCTTTTAGAATGTGGACACGTCTTTTGTAACCTTCCTTTTCCAGCTATTCCCTTATATAAACTCTTTTACATTCTCTTCCTTATCTTTTTCTTACTTTCTCTTTCACTTGTTTTCCTCTTTGATTTCTGTATAATTTATTGTTTGATTTTGGTTTGTTTCAGCAAAATTATTCCTCAGGTGAAACCTCCAACCAGAAATCCAAGCCCTACTCTTCGAAGAAGGAAATCTGAGAATTAAAAGGTAGTTAAAATACTATGTCTTCTTTTTTAAACAATATATTGTTGCCTCAGTTTTTTAATCTACATTTTGATTCTCAGGTTGGCAAAAAATTAAACCCCAATAAGAGATCTCGAGTGATTAAACCCACCCCAATAATTTCAATTGATGACTTCCTTCCTGAGGTTGATAAGGAATTTCCCTCTCTTCCTCGTGAAAGCACTTCTTCGAAAACTCATGCCTCTACTCCATTACCCAGTCTTCAGTCTCCCATCAATGTCAATTTATCAGCACTTCTTCAGAATCAACCTTCGCAAAATACTTTTTCAACCTCTTCTCTTGAAAAACCTATCTTAACTCCCAATCCTTTGAATGATGTTGCCCCAGACAATTTACAACTTGCTCTTATTCCTTCAAATTCTTCTCCTCTTCCTCAAGAAATCCGAGATGGAATTTACTAAACTTTCCGAATGTTATCTGAAGTTTTGAATAGTACTGCGAAGTCTACTAATGTTCGTTCGCAGTATGAGTTTTGCGAAGCACTAAATAGTTTTATCAATCCTGATATTTCAAGTTCACGTTAATCCTTGGAAAGAGAAGTTGAATTACTTCGCCAATCTTTGAAGTCTTCAAGAGAAGAATGTGAGAATCTTCATAAAGAGAATCATCAGCTTCAAAACGATTCTCTTGACTGTGCGATCCTTCGCAAAAGGAATGATGAATTGAAAGGTATGGTTATTATCTTCATATTTTCCCCTTTTGTTTACTTATATTCTTCATATGTTTGAAACACCCATTAAAACCCATTCCCCTTTATAGAATCCATCCGGATATGTAGAATGTTGGTACTTCTCCATGAATCAGATGCATTAGAATATCAAGCCAAGCATGCAAGCCTCTTGAACCAATTCTCCCACTTATCTGATCTTCATTCGTGTGCTCTTGATAATTTTGATGCTCTTTTCCAAGAGAATACCCAACTGATTTATGACCGAATTTTTTTGAATGATGATATATCTCAACTTACTTCTTTTTTAACTAAAGCCAACTTGAGAATTGAAACCTTATTAGGAGAGAACAAAACCTTATCAGAAGAGAAATGCTCGTATTTGAATACAATGATCGTTTCTTCGCAACAATTAAACACTCTTCAGAATAAATGTTGCGATCAAGAAAATCTTCTTTCTTTTTTAAAAGGTGAACTTGAGGAATTAAAGAAGTCTTCAGATGCAGAGAAAAGTTCTTTTGCCGTTGAGAAGAAATCCCTTATTAATAAGAATATAATCTTAAGTACCAAGAAGAATCAACTTGAAGAAGATTACTCTGAATTAGAAAGTCTTAATGCCAAACTTGCGAAGGATAAAATTTTTCTTCTTTCTAAAGACCAAAAGCTTCAATCTAGACTTAAAGGATTAGTTGGTGATGGTTTTTGTAGTTGCAGAATAATCTACAACTACACCCTCAATAGAATTAGTAAAAACTCAAGAAGTTCTTGATGGTGAATGATAATTTTCTTATTAATTCTCTTAGTTGATTACATAGAATTATCAAAATGGAACTAGAATAGTTACAACTTTTTCTATTCTCTTTCCTAAGATAATTTCTTACACTCATTAAAAGAACCTCTCGAATTTTACATTTGAACTCCTATTTATAGTAAAACTTATGCAGCTGTATATGAATTGCGAAGTATCGCAACTCATCCTCGCAAAATTATTTCATCCTCGCAAAACTTCATATTTCTCCGCGCTACTTCTATCATCGTATCATTTTATAACTCTTTTTTCCTTTATTTATTACGATACTCGTGAACTATTATCTTGCGATATTCAGTACCTACATCTTGCCTCTTCTCATGTCAATTCTACAAAGAAGAAATGATCGTGAGAACATAACCGTTACTTAGTCTTTTAGAATTTGGACACGTCTTTTGTAACCGTCCTTTTCTAGTTATTCCCTTATATAACTCCTTTATATTCTCTTCCTTTTCTTCTTCTTACTTCTGCAATTATATCTTCTATTCATACTCTCCATTACTGTTTTCTACGCGTAATTTTTTCTTCTATTATATCTTCATGAGTTCTCCAAGGTAATTTCCTTCTATCTCCGCGCATTTCATTTGTTCTCCTCTTTAATTTCTGTATAATTTGTTATCTGATTTTGGTTTATTTCAGCAAAATAACTCCTCAGATGAAACCTCAACTAAAAAATTCAAGCCCTAATCCACGAAGAAGAAAATCTGAGAATCAAAAGGTAGTTAAAATACTTTGCCTTATTTCCTGAACAATATATTGTTGGCTCAGTTTTTAATCTACATTTTGATTCGCAGGTTGGCGAAAAACCAAACCCTGGTAAGAGATCTCGAGTAACTAAACCCACACCATTAATTCCGATTGATGATTTCCTTCCTGAAGTTGATAAGGAATTTTCCTCTCCTTCTCGTGAAAATGCTTCTTCACACACTCCTGCCTCTACTCCATTACCTACCTTTCAATCTCCCATCAGTGTCAATTTATCAACACTTCTTCAAGATCAACCCTCATAAAATATTTCTTCAACTTCTTCTCTTGAAAAACAACCCTCATAAAATATTTCTTCAACTTCTTCTCTTGAAAAACCTATCTTGTCCCCAAATCCTTTGAGTGCTATTTCTCCAAACAATTTGCGCTTGCTCTTATTCCTTCAAATTCTTCTCCTCTACCTCAGGAAATTCGAGATGGAATTTATTCAACTTTCCGAATGTTATCTGAGGTTTTGACCAATACTGCGAAGTCTACTAATGTTCGTTCACAATATGAGTTTTGCGAAGTGCTAAATAATTTCGTCAATCCAGACATTTCTTCTTCACGTCAATCCTTGGAAAAAGAAATTGAATTGCTTCGCCAATCTTTGAAATCTTCTCAAGCAGAATGCGAGGATCTCCGTAAAGAAAATTATCATCTTCAAAATGATTCTCTCGACTGTGGATTGGGCAAAAGAAATGATGAATTGAAAGGTATTATTACTATCTTCATATTTTCCCTTTTATTTACTTATATTCTTCATATGCTTGAAACATCCATTAAAACCCATTCCCCTTTATAGAATCCATCCAGAAATGTAGAAGATTGGTACTTCACCATGAATCAGATGCAACAGAATATCGAACCAAGCATGAAAGCCTCTCAAACCAATTCTCCCATTTATCTAATCTTTACTCGCGTGCTCTTGACAACTCTGACGCTCTTTTTCAAGAGAATACTCAACTAATATATGATCGAATTTTTTTGAATGATGACATATCTCAACTTTTTTCTTCCTTAACTAAATCTAATTTGAGAATAGAAACCTTATTAGAAGAGAACAAAACCTTATCAGAAGAGAAATGTTCCTTTTTGAATACAATGATTATTTCTTCGCAAGAATTAAAAACTCTTCAGAATAAATGTTGCGATCAAGAAAATCTTCT
Source organism: Papaver bracteatum (assembly GCA_023529315.1). NCBI lineage: Eukaryota > Viridiplantae > Streptophyta > Magnoliopsida > Ranunculales > Papaveraceae > Papaver > Papaver bracteatum. Next base: position 236,378 of record JAJJWX010004502.1, read on the forward strand.
TTCTTTGTTGAAAGGTGAACTTGAGGAATTAAAGAAGTCTTGAGATCTTGAAAGAAATTCTTTTGTTATTGAGAAGAATTCCCTTATTAATAAGAATATAGTCTTGAGTACTAAGAAGAATCAACTTGAAGAAGATTATTCGTCATTAAAAAGTCTTAATGCCAAACTTGCGAAGGATAAAAATTTTCTTCTTTCTAAAGATCAAAAGCTTCAATCTCGACTTAAAGGATTAGTTGGTGATGGTTTTGATAATGCGATGAATCAAATGAAGAACTGTTGTCTATCTTTAGCTCAATTTATTACTTCGCAAAGAGAAGGTAGTCATTAAAATTTGACTGCCTCTGGTATATCTTTAAATTTCGTTATACTCACAAATTTTATCCTTTGAATTTTGTTTTATTCGAAGAATCTGAGAATAACCTTCGTAATGCGAAAGCTGGATTAGAAGCCTCCTGTTCCGAACTTCGTAAGAAAAATGCTTTGCTTTCTACCCGCTTAATCAACTCTCGTGACCGTGCTACTCGGAGATTCAACTATCTTGCTTATTCCAAAGATATCGAAGATACCAACCATCAAAAAGCTATACTTCGTGAAAGTCATCTGAAAGCTCAAGTCTTTACGAATAACATTCTCTTATCAAGAGCCTTTCCTCCTGTGAAAATTACTCCTCTGAAAATATCTGACGATGAAGTTGCTCGTGAGCCTGATAGTGATTTCGATTATGAGAGTGATGATGAAGATCTTGATGACGAGAAAGAATCTATTCCTCAAGGAGATGTTCCTGTTGCATATTCTTCAAAGGATGATATCTCGCAAAAGTCGAAAGCTGCTAATGACCCTACTCATATTAAAGATCCAGCACAGAGTGTTGATGAAGCATGATAACATTCTTTTTTCAATTTATCATTGACTCTCCTGTCCTCCTTTCTTTTGAATTCCTTCCCTTAGTTACTGTTGGATTTCTTTTTGCGAACAATTCTGTTTTTTAAGAAGTACATCTGATATTTTGCGAAGATGATTTAACCTTTCTTAAGAAGTATATCTGATATTTTGCGAAGATAATTTAACCTTTCTTTAATTAAATGTTTTCCTTATTTTGCCCCATTTGATCATATGAAGAGAAATAATATATAACTCACAAGATAAAGCTTAGTATCTCCTTTTCCCCTATTATTTCTCTTTAAATGATTAAACATTGTTGGAAGTATTAGAATATCTGCCTCAATTTATCTTACTTAAGTTTCAACTTGTTACGATTGTAAATAAGAAATCCTCCTTTTAAGTATAAGAAATAAAATATATGAAATATCCTTAATAAGTATACTACATATACAATACCTTTGAAGAAGTATTAGAAGTACTAAATCCGTCAAATGAAGAGATATAAGAAGTATTAGAAGTACTCGATCCACCAAATGAAGAGATATAAGAAGTATTAGAAGTACTCAATCCACCAAATGAAGAGATATAAGAAGTATTAGAAGTACTAAATTCACCAAATGAAGAGATATAAGAAGTATTCAATCTGTGAATAATTACGTAACATATGACAAAGTATAATGATTACTTAACCTTCACCAAATGAAATATCCGTTGAAGAAGTATAATAAATATGAGATATTCTTGAAGAATTATAAGAAGTATTTAACTTTTGGAGAAATATTCAATATATGGAGAAGTATAAGAAGTATGTAATTCTCGTAAACTTTTACGAATATGAACTTATCTGTATTTGATTGCTATCAAAATCGCATCTTTTGTTAAGTCTTCGTTAAAATTCTTCAATGATGTTGTCTTCTTTGATAGGACTTCTTGTAAAAATTCTTCAATGATATTGACAGAGCTGTCTTCTCTTCAAAACTTCATGATGTATATTCTTGTAAAATTTCTTCAATGATATCGATGAAGCTGTCTTCTTTTCAGATCTTCATAATGTATATACTTGTATAATTTCTTCAATGATTTTGATGTAATGAATTTCATTAATTTTTGTGGTCTTATCATGCCTTCCTAAGTAAAGGTCTTATTTTGCCACCTCTTTTGTAGTAAATTTTTGTATTTGCGATAATATGACAAGCCTGAACATTCTTGCGAACATACAACCTCGTGACATTATCGTCTTGCGATGAAATCGCAGGACGTTTTTACACTTTCATGTAATAACCCATTGATCTCATCTTAACTTCTTTGTTTCATTCTGCGAGTTCTTTTTGATAATGCGAGTTCTTCGTGAACTATTATCTTGCGATATTCAGTACCTACAGTTTTGATAATGCGATGGATCAGATAAAGAATTGTTGTCTATCTTTAGCTCAATTTCTTACTTCACAAAGAGAAGGTAGTCATTAAAATTTGACTGCCTCTGATGTATCTTTAAATTTTGTTATATTCGCAAATTTAACTCTTTGAATTTTATTTTACTCGCAGAATCTGAGAATAACCTTCGCAATGCTAAGGCTGGACTAGAAGCCTCATGTTCTGAGCTTCTCAAGAAAAATGCTTTGCTTTCTACTCGCTTAATCAACTCTCGTGATCGTGCCACTCGGAGATTCAACTATCTTGCTTATTCCAAAGATATCGAAGATACCAACCATCAGAAATCTATACTTCGTGAAAGTCATCTGAAAGCCCAAGTCTTTGTGAATAACATTCTCTTATCAAAATCCTTGCCTCCTGTGAAGATTACTCCTCTGGGAATATCTGATGATGAAGTTGTTCGTGATCCTGATAGTGATTTTGATTATGAGAGTGATGATGAAGGACTTGATGGTGAAAAGGAATATGTTCCTCAAAGAGATGTTCCTGTTGCAGACTCTACAAATGATGATATTTCGCAAAAGTCGAATGCTGCTAATGACCCTGCTCATCTTAAAGACCCAAGACATGAGTGTTGATGAAGCATAATAATATTCTTTCTCAAATTATCATTGATTCTCTTGTTTTCCTTTCCTTTGAACTCTTTCTCTTGGCTACTGTTGGTTCTCTTTTTGCAAACAATTCTGTCTACTGTTTTTTGTTCTCTTAAGAAGTACATTTGATATTTTGCGAAGATGATTTGACCTTTCTTAAATTGAGTGCTTTCCTTCTTTGCATCATTTGATCATATGAAGAGAAATAATATAACTTAAAGACTTATCTTAGTATCTCCTTTCCCCCTATTATTGCTCTTTAGATGATTAAACCTTGTTGGAAGTATTTGGATATCTGTCCCAAATTAATTTTCGAAGTTTCAGCTTGTTGCGATTTTGTATAAGAAATCCTCCTTTTGAAATATAAGAAATGCGAAGTATGAAGTATCCTTACGAAGTATAAAATATTTTTGAAAAAGTATTAGAAATATTCAATCCGTGAATAATTATCCAATGTGTGAAGAAGTGTAAAAATTATTCAATTCATGAAGAATTATCCAATGTATGAAGAAGTATAAGAATTATTCAATCCATGAAGAATTATTCATTGTATGAAGAAGTATAACAAGTATTTAATCTTCGCAAAATTTACTAAACATGAAATATCCGTTATAGAAATATAATAAGTATGAGACGTTTTTGAAGAAGTATTCAAACTATGGAGAAATATTCAATGTATGAAGAAGTATAAGAAGTATGTAATCCTCGTAAAATTTAATAAATACGAACTATCTGTTTTTGATTACGAATAAAATCGCATCTTTTGTTATGTCTTCGTGATATATATATTCTTGTAAAAATTCTTCAATGATATTGATGGAATTGTCTTCTTTGTCAAGGCTTCATGATATATATTCTTGTAAAAATTCTTCAATGATATTGACGGAATTGCCTTCTTTGTCAGAATTTCATGATATATATTCTTGTAAAAATTCTTCGATGATATTGATGGAATAAATACCATTAATTGCTGTGGTCTTATCATGCCTTCCTAAGTAAAGGTCTTATTTTGCCACCTCTTTTGTGATAATATTTTTGTATTTGCAATAATATGACAAGCTTGAACATTCTTGCGAATATACAACCTCGTGACATTATCGTCTTGCGATGAAATCGCAGGACGTTTTTACACTTTCATGTAATAACCCATTGATCTCATCTTAACTTCTTTGTTATGTTATGCGAGTTCTCTTTTTCTGTATATATATATATATATATTTTTTTTTAGAATGCTCGCAGAAATTCAGTTGTTGCACAAATATGACAAGCCTTTATGTTTTCGCAAACAAAAAGCCTCGTGACATTTGCGTCTTATAGCACGTATCAGCTCCCTAATGGAAGGTGCTGCCCTTTATCTTCCCCTTGGTTGCCCCTTCAAGGAAGCGTACATCGACCATACAAGGTTATCTCTTCCCATCCGGTTCTGCCAACAACCAGCTTTTGATCGCAACCTCTTATCTTTTTTGCCTATAGGGCTTATAGTTATGAGATTGCACCCTATGGAGTATCTTTGGGCCAAGTGCATCATTTGCCAAGACTTGTAAAAAATGGCAGATGTGCTTCAAGCCCACCCGACACTCTTGACTCAACCGTGTACCTCAGCGCCTTGATCGTTTTCTTCACTTCTTTGGAAAGACAGTATGCCTTAGTCGCCCAACCTAAATCATGTTACATCACATAATATTGCGTAATGTCGCAAGATTAGATGAGAATCCAAGGTGTCTAACCCGGATAGGTACCCCGTTATTGGGTTGTACCCCATAAAGTTCCATGTACTCAGGTTCCTTGGTGGTGTTCCGGTGTCCCTGAGCCATGCTTATAGGTACCCCATTAAATGACGCACTTTAGGACTTTGCCTCTTACGAAATGTTTCTTCGCGAACTAGGGTGTACGTCACAAAGGTTTGCCTGTGTAATATTTCTGCGGCTTTCTTTCTTTTTTGAAAGCTGATCACAGATTGAGATTTTTTATTCGCAAATTGATGTGTGCGTCTTTCTTTAATGAAAGTTAATCGCAATAAAAATTTTGAAATTCGTAACTTTTGCAAATTTCCTGCGAGCAAACAATATTCATAAAATTTATCATGAGTTTTATGGATAATACATTTTCAAATAGGGTTATTTGGTTTTTGGTACTTCCATTTTGTCCAATGTTAGTGTTTGGTCTAACATTTGTCCAACTTAGGGCTTGGTACTTCAAATTGACGTTGAATATAGTTGACTGTTATTGACCTGAATTTAATTAAATTTATAAAATAAAATAAAATTGGGTTTACAATTGTGGTTTAGGCATTTTGTCAAACATGTGTTGTGCATGATTTAGTGTTGCAGAGAGATACATTTGATTTGTTCTCCTAACCTTTGTTTCATCTCCTTCCCTGCAATTAATCACATATTCAATTCACCATTCATCAATCATATTCAGTCCCATTTATCACACCCACCAAAAAAATTCAGTCCATCGTTTTCTCAGATTAAACAAGAGCAAACAATGCATCCTCTCGCCTTGGTCTTGGACATCTTCTCAGTGATAGTGAAATCACATCTGCTATGCTCTCTCGGTTTCCATCTAGTACTATGTACAAAAAAACAAAACTTGACACCCCATAGGATATTTTACAGTGCATGTGTGACTGGTTTTGTCAGTAGATCGCTAGCTTCTCAATATCATGGTTCACATTGTTCAAACAAACTTATATGCCATAACCAACCGATTGGTTCTGGTTTTTTAAGTTTATTCTCTGATAAATAGATCCAACTCTCTAATTTGATTTTGAGTACAAACTTTTAGATCCACCGCAGCAAATACACTTGCTGTTTTGTTGATTTTCTTCACAATGACCATTCAAATTGTTAATTTCTTCATTGTCTTCACATCATCACCCACCTGAATCATTTCCTATCTTCAAATTAGATTTTTAATTGCAACCCAAATCTTCTAATTCCATTGTAAACATCCATACCATCGTTCTTCTTCTCTCCCTTTCTCTCACAACCTCTCTCCAACATAGTGTCTTAACTCAACAAACAAACCAAACGTTCACCTGTGTTGTTCATGTCTTGAGTACCTGCCGAAACAGTTTGGTAAAGACCCACCAGAATCCCTGGCACCGGTAAGGAAGGAGAATATTTTTTGTATTTTCTTCCCTTAATTCTGTTGTTTCGGTATCACTTCCTCTTCAGATTTTTTTTCTGAAGCGTCTTTATCGTTAGATGTATGTGAACCCTGGTTTGGGAATAAAGATGAAAGAGGAAGAAGAGACTGTGTAATTAGAATTTTTTTTTAAAGCATTATAATGAAATATTTGTGGTTGTCCAGGTGTACTTTAGATCAACGGTTTAGATAAATAGCAGAAAATATAATGATTTTATTAAATTAAAATTGGACTTAACCAGGTCAACGAAGGTCAACGTGATTTTCAGGTACCAAATCCTAAGTTGGACAAATGTTAGACCAAACACCAACATTGGACAAAATGGAAGTACCAAAAACCAAATAACCCTTTCAAATACAGTCTATTCCAAGGTCTTCCAAGTCTCAAACCCATGTCTCTCCCTTCTGGATCCATCAGTCGATAAGCTCAACTTCCCACAATCTCTTTGATAACATATGGTCCATCCCATTTTGGTGCTAATTTTCCTCCATTTTCTTTCTGATATGGTGGTGTTTCTTGCATGACCAAATCACCTGGTTGATATTCACGTTCAATGACTCTCTTGTTATACTCTCGAGCTAATCGTTCCTGATAAATTTTCATATGGTGCAACACCTTTTCTCTTTTTTCTTCCAAATCATCCAGTTCACTTAATATCACCCCTGCACTTAAATTTCTTTCCCAAGCTTCTTTATTTGTTGTCGGGATTACAACCTATGTTGGTAATACTGCTTCTACTCCATATGTTAAGCAATAAGGAGACATTCCAGTTGCCTCTCTTCTAGTTGTATTGTATGCCCAAACTGCGCTAGGTACTTGCTCGCACCACCTTTTGAGATGTCCTTCTAATTTCTTTTTTATTGTATCTGCGATTGTTTTATTTGTTTCCTCTGCCTGTCCATTAGCTTGTGGATATAATGGAGTTGACTTTCCACATTTTATCCTAAAAGCACTGAGTAGCATCTCTATATTCTGCCCTTCAAATTGTTTTCCATTATCAGATACTAACTGTCTTTGGAACTCCGTACCTGCAAATGATGTTCTCAAATATGAACGTAAAAACATCTTTATCACGAATATGATGTACTGATTTTACTTCTGCGAGCTTCGTGAAATAATCTGTTGCGACTATCAAGTATCGTGTTTGTCCGGATCCAGGTAAAAATGGTCAAATAATATCCAACCCCCATTTCCAAAAAGGCCAGAAGCTTGTTGAAGAAGTTAATGTTGCCCCTGGTGCATGAATTCTTTTACCATGTCGTTGACATTTTGCATCTTCATACGAACAATTTTGCGTCTGTATGCATATAAGGCCAGTAATATCCTTGTATCTTTGCTCTATACGCGAGAGATCTTCCCCCACTATGATTACCAGCTTCTCCTCCATGTAACATCTTTAATATTTTTTCTCCTTCTTCACGAGTTAAACACCTGAGAGGTGGTCCACTGAAAGATTTTCTGTATAAAATTCCTTCTCGCAACTAATAGTTTGTTTCACGACTCTTTAACTTATGTGCTTCTAGTCTGTTCCTGGATATTTCTCCCGTTGCGAGATATGCATGAATTTCCTTTCTCTAATCTGCGATGTTGTTTGGTAATTCCCTTTCTACTTCCATCGCTTCCTCCTCAATTTCTTTTTCTTTGTCCACTGATGGGTGTTGAATTGTCTGGATTTTGATATTTCTTGTATTAGGATTTGTCATCATACTTTGAATGAATTCAAAAGCATCTGCGAGTCGATTGTATTTCCTTGTTATATGTCTCCATTTTAATTTTGGTATCTTCGCAGATAATTCATCAACGAGTTTCTTGTATTTCTTCAAAGAAGACTCATTTGTGGTATAATCTCCTTTAATTTGAAAAATTACCAGATGCGAATCACTTGTTATCCTTATACTTTTAAGCTTCTTTTCTATTGCGATCTTCAATGCATGCACTATAGCTTCGTACTCTGTTTCATTGTTCGTGGATGCAAATTCTAGTCTGAATGAGAATGCTGTTCTTTCTCCTTCTGGTGAAATCAACACAACTCCTATTCCATTCCCTCATTTGTTGGATGATCCATCTACTAAAATCTCCCATCTATTTGGTTCTGTTAACAAATCTTTTGGATTCCCAAATTCTTCTTCAACATCCATCATTTCTTCTACTTGCTTCATCTTCTTCCAAAGGAAATTCGCCAAGAAATCATGACGACTTGTGATTTTTGTGATGATAATACTTCGTATTTTATCTTGTAATGGTTTACTTGGGCATTCCACCTTTCTATTCTTCCTGACCTTTTTGCGTTCTTCATGATTGATTCAATTGGGACTTTGGTTACCACTTTTATCACATGTGCTTGGAAGTATATTCATAACTTGAATGATGCATAAACCAGGGCTAAGATTAACTTCTCCATTTTAGAATAATTCTTCTCTGCTGCGTTAAAAGTTTTACTAATGTAGTAAATGGGCATTTCTATTCCTGCGTCTGCTCGCAACAGAACTACGCTTAGAGTGTATGGAGTTTTCGCGAGGTATACCAATAATTCTTCGTCTTTCTCTAGTTTCTGTAATATGGATGTATTTGTGAGATATTCTTTGATTCCTTGAAAAGCTTTTTCACATTCATCAGTCCACTTGAATTTTGCTCCCTTCTTAAGTATGTTGAAAAAATGTTTGCACTTATCTGACATTCGCGAAATAAATCTTCCAAGTGAATCCAAGAGCTCGTTTAGCTTTTGTACTTCCTTTACCGTTGCAGGTGTTGGCATGTCACGAACTTCTTGTATTTTTTATGGATCAACTTGTATTCCCTCCTTTGATACTATATATCCCAAGAATTTCCCAGACGCAACTCCAATTATACATTTTTCAGGATTTAATTTGATGTTGAACTTTCTCATTTGTTCAAATATTTCCTTCAAATCTTGCACATGATCTTTGGCTTCTTTGCTTTTTATCAACATATCATCTACATATACTTCCAAAGTTTTATGTATCCACTTTGCGAACACCTTTTCAACCATTCGTTGATATGTAGCACCCGCATTTCGGAAACCAAATTGCATCTTCACATAACAATATAAACCTCTTGGAGCAAAAAAGGCAGTATGTTCCTGATCTTCTTCTGCGAGTGATATTTGATTATACCCTTTATATCCATCAAGTGAAGTGACTCTATCATGTCCTGCAGCTGATTCCACCATTTTTGGTATGTCTGGTAATGGGAAACTGTCTTTGGGACAGGCTTTGTTTAGATCTGTGAAATCTATACAAATTCTTATCCCTTTATTCTTTTTCGGAACAATGACCATATTCGTAATCCATTCTGGGTATTTCGATTCCCTTATGATTCCTGCATCCAGAATCTTTTGTAATTCTTCTTCTATCTGTGCATGATAACTTTGTGAGATCTTCCTTATTCTTTGTTTGAATGGTCTTATATTTTTATCTATGTTCAATCTATGACACGCCACCGATGGATCAATTCCTGGTATCTCATCTACACTTCTTGCAAATATATCTTTATATTCTCGCAAGAGATCAATAATTCTCTTTTCTTCTTCTTCATCCATCTTAGTTCCAATTCGCAAGAATAAAGGCTCCTCTTTACTTCCAATATTTACTTCTTTGGTTGGTTAAGCTGCAACATATCTAGGACTTTGCTCCCCCATAGGTGTTGGTTCTTTGATTATTTTCACTGGTTCCCCTTCTTTTTCTGGAACCTCACTTGGTATTCCTCTCCCTTCCTTTGCCCTTATTGTATATACTCTGAATTCTTCTTCCTTTTTTGCCTCCTTCACAAGTTTTCTACGAAACTATTTCTTTCTTGCTCTCCCTCCACACTGTTTTACTTCAATCTGATAACAAAATTTTGCACTATCAAGATCTCTTTTTAATTCATGTATTCCATTTGGCGTGGGAAATTTGATTTTCTGATGTAATGTTGAAGTAACAGCTTTGATCGCATGAATCCACGGCCTTCCTATCAGCATATTGTATGGAGATTCCATATCTATCACACATAAGACTATATGTGTTTCGATTTCTCCTAGCAATATTCGCAGCGCTTGTAGGAGCGGAATATCACAACAAATGATAACTTACGAAATTATGGAGACAAAATACATCTTGCGAGCAAAGAACATTTTGAGAGCAAAGGAAGTCACGAGGAAATCAAAAGAAGTTCGCAAAGTAAAGTTGCGAATATTCGCAGGAGAGTTATCAAGTACGAAGTTGAAGGAAAGATTAGTTGTTAACATTTTGTAAAATCATATAAATAGCCATTTAGGCATAAGAAAAAAGGGACACACATTTTGAGAGAGAGGATAATTTTAGGAGGATAAAATGTTAGGAGAGATTTTATTTTCTTTATCATCTTCTTCCCCAAAAAATTCTAGAGCTCCAAATATTCTTTAATGGAGTTTCAATTGTACAATCATGTAATTACATACAATCACTAGTGAAGAACCGTGGATGTAGATCACATTGATCGAACCACGTAAAAATCTTTGTGTCACTTTTTATAATTTTAGTACTTTAATTCTTCAGTTTCATATCAAATTAATTAGATTTAGGAATCATTTTAATGGATTCTTATGAGGGTGTAGTTGTGAGATAATCCGCAACTACATAATTGGCGCTAGAAACAGGGAGAGAGTAATGGATTTATCCTTCCTGTAACTTGTTGAATCAAGAATTTCTATGAAGATTAGTTAATTTCCATACTTTCTATTTAGATCTACAAATTTTAGGTTCAAAATGGAAAATTCTATGGAAGAAACCACATTTTCAGGGGATAACATCATCAACAATTCAAAGACATGAAGAGAATGAGAGAAAAGATTAATTGTTGTGGTGAAATTCATGGGAAAAATGGAAATTTTTAGTTGAGGAATTCTGTGCTCAGAAGAAGAAGATGATCGCAGAAATTGTTGATTGAAGAAATTTCTATAGAGGATCGCAGAAATCTGATAACAACAGGAGCAGATAAAATTTTATAAAGAAATAAAAGAAAGATGAGATTAAAGAAAAAACACTGCAATTTTAGTCACCAACTGAGATTTGCAAAGATGGCTCGAGAAATGAATGAACAAAAGAGAGGTCGCAAGTTCGGATCATGTGAACAAAATTTTCTTTTTGATGAATTTTTGATATACAAAGAATAAGAATAAGCAAAATTAAAAATCTAGGTCAAAACCTTCAGAAACGGAAGGAAGTAAAGATGGTTCAGTAATGAAGATAGTAACTTTGACATCGCAAGTTCGATTCCCATTTACCTCATTTTTTGTGAGTGTTTAGTTACAGAAAGTAAAATGTTGCAGAAAGATTCATTATCCCCTTCACCTCATTTATCAACAATAAATTTTGAAAAAGAAAACGATGGGAGAAGGTTACCAATACTTTTGATGTTTCCTATTGACAAAGTCACAACAACTCCAATGATAAGCCATACAAAATAGGATTTCGTCCATCAATTTTACGAAGCAAAATCAATTAAAAGCATTCCTATCAAGAGAAGAAGATACAGCTTCAGATGAGTAAGTTGCGAACATTCGCAGCGAAAATAAATACTTCATATGAAGAGTTCCATGAAGTTATCCAAGTTAAAGAAGCAAGGCAAACGTTAGTGAAGGTGACTTAGTTAATTTTGAGAAACTCCAGTAAGTTATCAATAATCAACTCAATTGACAGAAAAAACTCCAACCGACAGTTTGATAGAGCAGCTATCATCTACTGTAATGCAAACATGAAACCTTGGCTTGAGTTTGGCAAAAATTCAATCGCAGACGGAATATAGCAACAAATGAAGAAGAAGAAACATACATTAATGAAATAGGCAATGTCAGTAGCTTCAGATGACGAGGAAGGAAGAAGAAGTCCTGAAAGGTTCACGTGAAGAAAGAAAACAATAGTAAAATATCAAAATTAATAGCTGCAGACAACCATGAGTAGCTGCGAGGTTCTTAGTATCACTTGCAAAATTAACCTCAGATCCAATGAAACAAAGGGAGGAGGTTTTACGTAAAGTTTAAACTTTGAATGATATACTTCGTGAAATAATAGATAGTCAGGGGAATAGATACTTCGTGAAAGAAGAGGACCTAGGAAGAAACGTTGCGAAGCATAAGAAGTCAGGAAGTTATTAAGTTACGGACTACCAAGAAAGAAGAATATCAAACAGCCAAAGATGAAATCAACAGGGAAACGTACATCAGCAAGGAAAAATGAAGTAGCTCAAAGGATGATGGTGATATATGTTCATTGATTAAAGAAAATTTCATGAGACTGGAACTGCTGGTTCAAGTATTGTTGGTTCAAGTACTGTGTGTTTCTAGTTAACGGAGTGGAAGTTACAACAAAAGAGTTTTATCCGCATACAAAAACCTCATTAGTGTTTGTGCGAAACAAAGAAAGGTAGAGAGACGGAAGAACGAAAATAGAGTTGAAGAGAAGAAAATAGACTTATGAAGAAGAGATAATGTAGCTTTGTCAACTGGCAACAAGAGAAGAGGCAGCAATGAAGACCATTTCGTCATCAACATTGGCAAAGTCATGATGATTTGAGGAAGGTTAATATTTAAATCGAAGTTAGAGGAGTCAAAGGGAGGAAAGATACAAGATTCTACTCCATCAATAATATCAATAGTATTAAGGGATATTCAAAATACAAGATTACGAGATTCATTACTCCGTCATCAATTCCAACGAAGAGTTAAACCGAAATAATATCAATAACGAGTTTACGAAGCTCAGGGATATTCATTAAACCAAAATAATATCAATAAGATTAAGCTCAAAGGGAAGTTCGCAATTATCTTACTTCGTGGGCAGTTAATTGAGAAATTGCAAAGTTAAACTATAGCAGTAAGGGAAACAAATGTAGTAAAGAAAAGAAGTTTCATTAACAGGTCCATGCATATTTCAGAACCAAAGAAATGGGATGGAGACATTATCCAAGGAAAGTTTAAACAAAGCGATTCACCTCAATGGTCACGAATAGCAAACAAGTTCTGCGAATTATCAACACAAGTCACGAACAACAAACAAATTCTGCGAATAATCAACACAAGTTGCGAACAACACAAGTTTTGCGAATGGAAGGAGCAGCAAGTTTAAACAATTGCATTCACTTAACAGAGTTATAGGAGGATACATATTACCAAGATGATGCCAGTTCGTATAGCACAATCAAAAGACGCATAAAAGCAAGCGAAAAAAGAAGAATTTGAGCTAACACCAAAGATCACCATGAACATCAACTAAGGAGAAGTCACATTTACAAATATTTTTCTTCGCAAATACTTCCTTCGCAAACATTTTTACTTCGCAAATATTTTTCTTAGCAAATAATTCCTTCGCAAACATTTTTACTTCGCAAATATTTCTCTTAACAAATACTTCCTTCGTAAACATGCTTCTCTTAGCAAATATTTTCTTTGCAGACAATAAACATCAAAGGAGATGTGGAAGAACAACAAACAAAGAGCTCAGGAAAGAGAGAATCAATAATCTCTTCTAGAAGAGGCAACGAGCTGACGATAAAGGAAGAGAAAATTAATTTTGTGAATGTTCGAAGCATGAACACTTCGCAGATGTTCTTTTACTTCGCAACATCTTTGGTTATTTTGCAAGAAGAAAAAGGGAGATTATTTCACAGATCAAGGGCTAGTTTTGCAAGGCTTTGTTTCTCATTTCTTCTCAATTTTCAACCAAGTCATATACTTTGTAAGAGACGACAACAAGCCGTAAAAATGTAAGTACCATTTCCTTTAATACTTTATCTACGAAAGACAAAAGATTTTTGAATTTATTTACTAAAAAAGAAATACTCGCAAAATTTCTACAATTTCTAAGATTTCAAAACATTTCAAAGATTTTATAGATTGGTGAAAAGAGATACAATCGCAAGATTCAAAAATGAATTTATCACAAAAATTTAAAGATCTCAAAATTTTTCAAAGACTTCAAAATTACAAAAAACAAAGAAAATTAAATTCCTATATTTTTATAGAATAATTTTGATTTAAAGATGTGATATGGATACTTCTCATACTTCTTATACTAAACATTTTATGAAAACATTCAACATTTTATGTACATAAATTTTTTTTACGATGAATTTTTAAAAGGCGAAAAAATACCGCCAAAAATCAATTGCGATTAACTTGCGAAGAAAAGACCGCAATTTGCGAATAAAAGACCGCAATCTGTGATCATTCTCCAAAAAAGAAAGAGATCCGCAGAAAATTTTATACATGCAAACCTTTGTGGCGTACACCCTATTTCGCGAAGCTATATTTCGTAAGAGGAAAAGTCCTAAAGTACGTCATTTAAGGGGGTACCTATAAACGTGGCTAAGGGTAACCGGAACACCACCAAGGGCCCTTAGTACATGGTAAAAATTTAGGGGTACAACCCAATAATGGGGTACCTATCCGGGTTAGACACCTTGGATTCTCACCTAATCTAGCAACATTACGCAATATAAAATGCGGTGTAAGAGGATTTAGGTTGGGCGACTAAGGCATACTGTGTTTCCCAAGAAGTGCAGAAAATGATCAAGGCGCCGAGGTACACGGTTGAGTCAAGAGTGCCGGGTGAGGTTGAACCACATCTGCCATTTTTGACAAGTCTTGGCAAATGATGCACTTGGCCCAAAGATACCCCATAGGGTGCAACCTCATAACTATAAGCCCTATAGGCAAAAAGGATAAGAGGTTGCGATCAAAAGATGGTTGTTGGCAGAACCAGATGGGAAGATATAACCTTGTATGGTCGATGTACGCTTCCTTGAAGGGGCAACCAGGGGGAAGATAAAGGGCAGCACCCTCCATTAGGGAGATGATACGTGCTATAAGACGCAAATGTCACGAGGCTTCTTGTTTGCGAAAACATAAAGTCTTGTCATATTTGTGCAACAAATGAAGTTCTGCGAGCATTCGAAAAAAAAAAAAAAAAGAGAAAAAAAAAAAAAGAACTCGCAGAATGAAACAATGAAGATAAGATGAGATCAATGGGTTTTTGCATGAAAGTGTAAAACGTCTGCGATTTCATCGCAAGACGATAATGTCACGAGGTTGTATATTCGCAAGAATGTTCAGACTTGTCATATTATCGCAAGTACAAAATATTATCACAAAAGAGGTGGCAAAATAAGACCTTTACTTAGGAAGGCATGATAAGACCACAACAATTCATGAAATTAATTCCATCAGTATCATTGAAGAATTTTGAAGAAGAATATATATCAAAGAAGACAATCCCATCAAGATCATTGAACAATTTTTAAAGAAGATATATGAAGAAACAAAGAAGACAATCCCATCAAGAATTTTGAAGAAGAAGAAGCGAATTTATATCACGATCAAAGAGGCGAATATATATAAGAAAATACATAAATAAACTTGTGAAGATATTATATGAATGGAAGCAACTAAAAGTTATATCAATTTTACTACGGCAAAATGAGCTAAGTAACACAAACATTAAATATGCATTATAATAGATAAGTATTAACATATTCACATCATACAAGCATCATACAACATCGCATCATTCAAGCATTATATTTGCATCATAAATGCATTGCATAAACATTTCATGGCATAAGCATCGCATACATATTTCATAACATAATCATTACATAAATATTATATTCGCACAAGTATTGTACAAAATTTTACAGGAAAATACCACGAAACTTCGCAGAAAAGTTCATAATTCGCAGGACTATTCATAGTTCGCAACACTATGTTCGTAACACTATATTCACAATAGTACATTCGCAATAGTATGATGACATTTAGAAGTATGATTCGAAGAGCAAATGCAAGAAGTTCAGAAATGCGCAGAAAAACTCAGAATTCGTAGAAATATCGAGAAGATAGTAGGGTTACCACTTGGGAAGAGGCAATATAACAATAGAGATGCAATTTAATTATTCAACATTTTCTCAAGAATTCTCTTTCGAAGATAAAGAACAGAGGCAACTATGGATACCCAAGAAAATATTTGATGTTCTTTATCTTCTCAGCAAGAATCCTCACCAAAAGTGGAATAATAATTTATGGATACCCAAGAAAATATTTGATGTTCTTTATCTTCTCAGCAAGAATCCTCACCAAAAGTGGAATAATAATTTCACATGAACAGAGGCAATATTTATCACTCTCTTAAGGATACTTCATACTTCTTATATATTTCGAGGATTAAGTACTTCTTATACTTCTTAAAGGATGTTTTATATTTCTTATACTTCATACTTCTTCAAGATACTTCACATACTTCATACTTCGCAAGATGATACTTCTAATTACTTCTTAAAGCTTCAGAACTTCGCAAAAGAATAGAGGCAAGTATATACTTTTTGAGTTTGATATTCTTTCGCTCGTTCCTTCATCAACAAATATCAAAGATTACTACAACAACGGATTTTTTCTTAAAGATCGCTCTTCAAGCAATATTCAAGAAAAAAGAGGCAAGATGTAGGAGCGGAATATCACAGCAAATGATAACTTACGAAATTGTGGAGAGAAAATACATTTTGCGAGTATAGAATATTTTGCGAAGATAAAGAAATCACGAAGAATGTTTTACGAGTAAAGGAAGTTCGTGAAGTAAATTTGCGAAGGTTCGTATGATAATTCTTTGATCCGAAATTAAGGGAAAGATTAGTTGTTATCCAATGTGTAAAATCATATAAATAGACATTTAGGCATGAGAGGAAAGGGAGAGACACATTTTGAGAGAGATGATAATTTTATGAGGAGAGAGAAATTTTTAGAGAGATTTTATTTTCTTTATCATCTTCCTCCCCAAAAATTCTAGAGCTCCAAATATTCATTAATGGAGTCTCAATTGTAAAATCATGTAATCACATACAATCATTAGTGAAGAACCGTGGATGTAGATCACATTGATCGAACCACGTAAAAATCTTTGTGTCTCTTTTTATAATTTTAGTACTTTAATCTTCATCTTCACATCAAATAATTGAGATCATCATATTAAATTCATGGATTTTATTGAGGGTGTAGTTGTGAGATAATCCGCAACTACAAGGGGAGTGGATAAATAAAATCTCATTATCTTCCTTGAGAATATTCAAAATAACATAAGTAAAAGTTGAATTCAAAAGTTGCATTACTCCCAAGAAAGAGAAAAAAAGAAAAAACAGAGAGAAAACAAAAATAAAACTCAGGCTTCAGTATTGATATCGCCAGATTCATCATCTTTGTTAGTATTATCAACTTCACCAACATTCTTATCATTGCGATTGATTCGAGATTCTTCTTCTTTGCCAACAGTTGCTTCACCACCAATGGTTACTTCTCTAGGAGGACTTTCTTCTTATTTTGTTTGGTTTTCTAGAGAAATATTTTCTTCCTCACTAGCATATTCTAGATCCTTATCCATAGGAAGAGGAACTTCATCATCATCTACTTCTAGAGGAGGAATAGATACATGGGGAAGAGACTGAGATATTAGAATGTCTTTCACAAGGACTTCAGCACTAAGATGAACTTTGCGAAGGAAACCTTTATTGCGATTTCTAATCTCCAAGTTCTTAAAATACTCAAGATAGTCATATCTTCTCTCCGCTCGATCGCGAGATTTAACATAATGAGAAAGGAGAGATCCATTTTCTTTGCGAACTTTAGCCAATTTATCAGTCAGATCAGAAATGGTAGAGTGAAGGATTCTTTCAGATTCTGCAAGAAACAAAAATGACAAAAAAATATTGAGATGAAAATATCGCAAGAAGTATAGTGGAGAAATTAAATAGAAAAATTAACAGTCAAGATAGTCAAAATAACTACCTTCTTTTTGAGAAGTTAAGTTTTGAATTAAACATAAGCAACAATTCTCCCATTGATTCATGGCATCGTCAAATTTGTCCCCAACTATACCCTTCAGGCGAGATTTTATATTTTCTTCTTTGGAGAGGAGATACAAGTTTTCCTTTGCTAATGAAGAATAAGATTCTTCTAATTGGGATTATTGATCTTGAAGCTTGCTGGCATTTAAACTAAGAGTTAACCTACCCTTGATAAGTTTATCCTTCTCAGCGACAGATGATTCAGTTACTTCCTTGATCTCATCCTTAAGGTAACGAAGATTGCTCTTGATTATCACATATTCTTTGAAGATTACTCAATTGTTGCGAGGAAATCGCCATCAAGCTTGAAAAACTATGTTTTTCTTGAGATAAAGTTCTATTTTCATCTGATAAAGATTCCGTCGCCAAATTATCCTTGATTAACAAATATGAGAGGCGAGTAACCTCGCTACTTAATAAATTTTGGCTTTGCGATAATTGATTATTCTCATTAGTAAGATTATCTATTTGATCTATCGAATATGTGTAGAGATTATCTAATCTATTATACTGGTCCATCCAAGAATCTTTTTCAACACGAGCTTCTTCAGCAATAGACTCAAATTTAAGTCTCTCCATGAATCGATTCTGATTTAAAACTAAATATATGAACCAAGAATTTGAGAAGGAAGTTTGAGTACAGATAAAATGAAAATTTGTTAGAACAGAAAAACCAGAGACAAAGGCAGGAAATTATACCTTTTAACTCATTATTCTTGCTGCGAAGATTCTCGCAATCAAGTGAAGAATTACGAAGCTTTTGATAGAGAATGTCACATTCTGAAGTCTTAGCTTGGATATTTCTTTTAAGCAATTCAACTTCACTTTCTAAAGCTGCTTGTGAAGCCATTTGGTTAGAACCAAGATACTTACATAAAACCTCGCAGACGTCCTTCTTGACAGGGTCAGTAGAAGACCTCTTAGCCTCATCCAAAACATCAGGCAAGACTTTAAAAGCAACATCAACTCCTATCAAAGTTTCCTTAGAAGAAGAAGAAGGTGCAGATGGTGAAATAATGACAGTAGAAAGATGGAGGTTTTGATTGTTCGCAATGATTGCATCGTCAGAAGGAGGAGTGTTTGCAAAAGGTAACAGTTGAAGGTAATAAAGGGCGGGAAGGAGTTTCATTGACATCAACTTTGGGGATATTAGTGGCGATAGTCTCGCAAAAAGAAGAAGGAGGTTCCATTTGAAAGGTTGTAGGAATAACTCTCGCAGATGTCAGCTTGGGAATAGTAATGTTAGCCTCAAAAGTTTTAACTTGGCGAGATCTTTTGCAAGGATTAGCAATACTTTCGTCATCCTGCGAATAATAACTTAGATAAGAAACAGAGGCAAAAATATTGTTATTAAGAAGAAGTAAGTGTTTATTACTACCTTATGACTCGCAGGATTCCTTCTCTTGTGAGCTAATTTTTTGAGAAGATTAGGGTTTTGGGTTACAGACTGGGTGTTAGGGGAAGTTACGCTGAAGAGAAGATATAATAGGGGAATTATGAAGAATCAAATAGAAAAGATTAATAAAATATGAGTAAATATGATTCAAGTAAGCAAAACGGAATTTAGTAACATCAAATAAAACACATACCTTGAAGATTCCATTAAAACAGTAGCAGGTAGATATGAAGAAGAAAAAAAATTGCAGATCGAAATTTTTTGCAGAGGATGAAGAAACGAAGAAGATAGAAGAGTAAAAGAAGAAAATTAGTCCTGTAACCAAATTCTACCTTTTATAAGAAAAAGGAGATGACCTGTTGAGGAGTGACGTGCCGGTAAAAACAGGAATTCACAACACGTATAGGCGGTTAAGCTAAATTCACGGAGTTTTGTCGAGAAGAAAATATGGAAAGATAGGAGGCTACGAGCATTATGAAGAATTGGAGATTCTCATATCTTCTCCACTTTGAGAAAAAGATATGAGAAGAGGAAAGATGTAGGACCAGAATATCGCCATGACATTATTCTTGCAAGATTAACAACACTTCTGCGGGTGTCACCGCGAGTTCTTCAACAACACTTTGCGAGCATCACAAAATAACTTAAAGGGTGATCCAAAGAATGACGTAATAGCTGACGATTAAATAAACACGAGAAGAGCATGGTTGATCTGCGATGGTTACAATGCTTATGAGATTTCATATTATAACTATTGTGATAAGATCACAAATCAAATCCGAAATTAAAGGACAGTTTAGCTGTCATCCATTATGTAACTACCGTATATATAGAGACCCAGTATGTCTAGAGAGAGGGGGATGTATTTTTGAGTGTTGAGAAAGTCTTGAGGAGAGAGAAAATTCAAGAGAGCGGTTGTATTCTTGATCTTCTTCTTTTACTTGTAAAACATTTCTGAGAATCAAATAATAAAGTGTTGTTTTAAACATCAAATATGTGTTAATTATTGTAAGATCTTATCAAGGGTGTAGTGTAGGATTTCCTGCAACTACAAGAATAAAGAATCGCGAAAATTTCGCAGAAGCACATAGAAAGGGGTGAACCTTTATAACGTACACCCTAGTTAGCGAATAAAATTTTGCAAGAGGCAAATGTAAGACATAAAGTACGTCATAGAAGGGGGTACATGTTGCATGGCTCAGGGAAAAGGTTACACCGCCCCTGGAACCGGAGTCATGGAGATTTGGGGTCAATAAAGCCCATCCAGGAGAGATACCTTGGATTTTCAACCTGAACTTATGATTTAGGTTGGACGACTGAGGGTCACTTCTAAGGAGTGCAGAATATGATCAAGGTGTCGAGGTACACGGTTGAGCCAAGAGTTACTGGGGCGTCTGGAACGTACATGGCCATTCATGGAAAGTTTTGACTATGATGCACTAGGCCTGAAGAAAACCCCACTTAGGGTGCAGTCTCGTAACCATAATCCATATAGGCAAAAGGGATAAGAGGCTGCGAAAACAACTGGTTGTTGTTAAGACTGGAATGGGAGGAACCAACCTTGTATGGTAGAGGCACGTCTCCTTGAAGGGTCAACCATGGGAAGATAAGGGCGGCACCCTCCATTAGGGAGATGATAAGTGTCTTAAGACGAAAATGTCATGAGGCTTTATATTCGCAAGTATATTTAGGCTTGTCATATTTGTGCGACAATCCTGAAGAGGCAATAATACAAAAGAGAAATATAAGACGAGATCAATGGGTCGGTGCATGAAAGTGTAAGGACGTCCTGCGATTTCGTCGCAAGACGACAATGTCATGGGGCTTTACGTTTTCAAGAATATTTAGGCCTATCATATTGTCGCATGAAAAATATCATGCAGAGGTAATAATACTAGAGAAATGATAAGACAATATCAATGGGTCATTACATGAAAGTGTAAAGACGGCCTGCGATTTTGTCGCAAAGACAAGGGGTGGAAAAATAAGACCTTTAACTAGGAAGGAAAAATATGACCACATAAGAAAATGAGTAAGAAAATAATCTTGCGAAAATGATTATATGATAGATGTAGGGGAAAAATATTGCACAACATTTGTTAGTGTGCGAGATTCATTTATTTTCTTAGCCTGCGAGAAGGTAGCAAGAGTATGCGAGAATATAAGAGAGCCTGCGAGATTCTTAGCTGTACTCCACTACTTGTGAGCTATCATCCACTATGTAAACACCTATATAAAGATAAAAGCAGGAGAGAGAAAAGAGTGGATACACATTTTTGGTAAACTGGAGGATACACATTTTTTTTAACATAGAGAGAGAGACTTTATTTTTCTTTATCATCTTCTTCCCCTAAAACTAAATCTAGAACTCCAAATACTCATTAATGGAGTCTCCATGTAACCCAAATGTAATTTCAATAATCATAGTGAAGAACCCTAACCCCGTGGATGTATATCACATTGATCGAACCACGTAAACCTTGTGTCTTATTTTATAATTTTATCACTTTAATCTTTATTTTGGTTATGAAATAGATTTAGATCTAGAAATTATTATCATAATATGACAAGGGGTGTGTTGTGGGATTTCCTGCAACTACAATGGTATCAAAGTAGGCTATTTGCGAAGAGTCATTTGACCGCGCCTTTACTCCGCGTCACCCAATTTAATTGTCCACGTGTTAGACCCAACGAGGCTACATGTGAGGGGGCGTGTTGAGATTATTAGTCCCACATTTTCTGGGCATCAAAGATGCTACGGTTTATAATCCCTTAGGCCCTCTCCACTCATTGCCAATTGGTTTTGAGTTGGATGCCTGTATTCTAACAAATATGGACTAGGTCCCGGCATTTTTCTGCATTTGAAGTTTCCTCATTAGCAAAACCTTTTTTCCACGTTGTATTTTGTTATATAATTGAGCTATCATAGGTTGTGCGTTGAATCAATTAATTGGTAAATCAAACCTTTGGTTGTTGATTGAAATTGATTGATCCTTGAACATTGGTCTTTGGTACCGTTCAAGTTATTTCTCTTGTATTCAATTAGGCTCGCAAATTCCTATTTGTTTGATTGCGAATTGAATCGAGAAATTGAGATGTAACTCTTTGATATACTTTTTTTTTTATTAAGATTGAGTCTGACTGTCTAGTTGATTCTCTTGAAAGTATATTGGAGTTAGTCCATACAGATTGCTAAGCGAAATATTGGGTGAGGTTGTTAGACCCCCGCTTTTTCACTAGTTGATTATATGATGTTTGACGATGTAATAACTTGTTATGATAATGAAAGTGTTGATGGTGGTTTTTAGTTTAGGGATAAAATTATAAAACCATGTATTTAGTGCGCCATCATTCTGAAAAGAAGTTGAGCCATTTAAAAGTGATGGGTGCTCATGCCTCTTTACTTACATGCATATTGAGCAATTCAGTATATTTATATGAAATTTATCCAGAGTGGTGCGCGTAGCAACAATCCCAAATATTTTGTAAATTTCTGAGTATTTGTTCCATACCATGTTCACAGTTGAAAACTTAATACTGACATGACATGACGACTAATGTTCGCTCTCAGCCGAGTAGCATGAATCTCTCAAAGTGTCACGATTGAGATGCATTTGGAAGTACTCAATCAGAGGCACGCAAAGTTATGATGCCCTTTAATATTAAATTAGTGATTTTTGTATCAGTACGCAAAATTCACTAAAATTTGATTGGTTTTGCGGCAACCCGCAAAATTCAGTTCTTTAACCTTGAAAAAGCGGGGGTCTAACAACCTCACTGAATATTTCAATTAGCAATCTGTATGGACTAACTCTAATATACTTTTAAGAGAATCAACTAGACAGTCAGACTCAATCTTAATAAAAAAAATATATCAATGAGTTAATATCTATATCTCTCGATTTGATCTATACTCAAGCAAATAGAAATCTGTGAGTATTTATCAAATACAAGAGATATATAAACTTGGATGGTACCAAAGACCAATATCCAAGGAACAATCAATTTCCAATCAACAACCAAAGGTTGGATTTCACAATTGATCGATACAACGCACAACCTGTGATATTTCAATTATATAACAAAATATAATACAGAATAGAAATAACACAGACACCAGAAATTTTGTTAACTAGGAAACCGAAAATGCAGAAAAACCCCAGGACCTAGTCCAGATTTAACACTACATTGTATTAAACCGCTACAGATGCTGGACTACTATAAACTAACTTCGGTCTGGAATGTAGTTGAACCCTAATAAATATCACATTGATTCAAGGTACAGTTGCGCTCCTTGCATCTCTGATCCCAGCAGGATATTACAAACTTGATTCCCTTAGCTAATCTCACCCACAACCAAGAGTTGCTATGACCCAAAGTCAAAGACTTTAATAAACAAATCTGTATCACACAGAAATGTCCACGATGATAGATAAATATGTCTCCCACAGATAAACCTACAAGTTTTGTTCTGTCTTTTGATAAAATCAAGGTAAACATGAACTAATCAATAACCCGGAGTTATATTCCCGAAAAACAGCCTAGAATTATTGATCACCTCACAATAATATGAATCATATGGTAGCGAAACTAGATATTGTGGAATCACAAATGATGAGACGAAGATGTTTGTGATTTCTTTTTATCTTTCCCTATCGAATATATAATCCGTTAGAGCATTTCTCGGTTGAACCCACCAAGCGTTGGTATGTCAAGTTTGGTTATCTTATTTTAGTGAAGCAAAACTCATTTAAGAGTCGCTTAATATAAATGTACTAGAGTCAACTTCGTATAGGTTAGATTGAAAGTATTAGGGTGAGACATTACAAGTTTTGCGAAGACTTGAAGAAGTGAAGAAGTGCGGAGCTACAACGACAATATCATCCTTCCACTTGAGGTTAGTGATATTTGATTTGAACTATTTCATTCCCTAACGTATCTTTCAAGTCGTGCATATTGAAAACATAAAACTGCGAAGCATGAACACTCTAGATAGACATAGTATTAAGGAATACAATATGAAGTTTCTTGCTTAACCATTAAACTTTGTATATAAGACATCGACATAATCGTATGATTTCTATTGTGATTATGTATGGGTATGAGGTGAGGATTTCATCCTAGGGAACAATGTTTACATGTGTTCTAAGGAAGTAAGTTCATGATATGTGTTGTGAACCGAAAAGGAAATCGCCAGGAGTTATTGGGGATGTTCTTCATTTCATATCTTATGAACGACCAATATGTGTGATTAGTATAACCGCTCATGACTTGTTTGTGTTATTGGTAAAACTATTCACATGAGGTCTGACTTATGTATTGGTATGACTTTTATTAGTGAAATCGATCTTAAGTAATCACCTGGGGTATGATCGGGTTATGTATGTCTGAACTTATTACTGGGAAGAGGGGAACCAATCCTAGTAAGAGGTGCAGTGCAGCACAAGGGGAACAGATCCTTATATGAGGTGTAGCAAGGTTTATAGAAGAAAGGGGAACCGATCCTATGAACATGTGCAACAAGTTTTTGGGAATAGGGAATCGATCCTATGGACATGTGCAGTGCATACAAGTTAGATACCAAATATATGCGGGGAATCGATCCTAGTACCTAGTCAGCCGTATGTTTGGTAATCTAGTGTAACTATGCACAATACTCACATGGAGGTAGAACCGAAACTTGATTTGGTAGAACCGTAAACCCATGAGTTGTCATTGAGTGGAACTTGATCAATCACATAGTTCTTGAAAGTCAGATGAACCAATTCTAAACTTATTTGGAAGTGTGGTAAATCGGTTTCAAGTGAGCAAGCATGGTAAAGACTTGCAAGAGTAAGATGTCGTCACTCTTTGAACACGGTGCATTAATGCTTATTCTATTTTTTTCAAAGATATTCCTTAAAGGCTAAGAAGGAAGTAAATCCCAAGATCGAATTTAAATAAGTTAAAAATCTTTTTAATTATGGATTTTTAATTATATATGGAAAATAAGAATTAGTAATGTGCATTTGCTAATTTAAGATTTTCCAAGAAGATTTCGATCGTTATTTTTGGATAGTGCATTCACAGGAATTATGAAAACCGAATTTGGTGGAGTAATGAAAAATATCTTGAGAATATTTTCGGTTTTGGAAATTCTTTGGTGTCCAAACTTCCTTGTCTATAAATACTTTGAGTTTGCATTTCTATCAAACTAATCATGCGTAACATTAGACTTACTCTTTTGTCTTTGTTACTAGTGAAGCCGCCTATCGGAGAGGAGAGTAATCTAATTAGGTGAAATCTCTTACTGCCGCTCAATTTAAAGTCTTCTTTGGGATTGAGAAGCTCTAGCGCGACCCGTTGGTGGGAAACTAGATATTGCGGTTTATCTTTAGTTTTTGTATTGATTTGATTGACTAACGGTGGTTGAAATTTGATTGCACCTAGTTTGTTTATGCTTGAGAATATTCTTTCATGATATAAGGTTAACTCTAACTAGTTTAAGGTTTCGACAGGGATCTTTAGACTGTTGTTAGATCTAAGACAATCTTGTGATAATCCATTGTTAACAGAGTCCGTTCTGTGTGTGATTGATCACAAGAGATTCAAGTGATTGTGTGCAGATGTTTATTGAAAATCTAAGAAGATTTGAAGATAAAGAAGATATTGAAGATTTCTTACTTGGTGTTTTTATAATCTTTGGTGTGCACAATACTTGTTTGGGAAAAAGAGGATCCAATTAATAATCGGTTTACCCTTGTGGTATATTGGATTGATTAATTGAGAATGATCGGCATCAACACATATCACTTGGTTGAAGAGTGTTGTTGGCTTAATCTTAACGATTACCTTTGGGTGGTTGAACATAATATAGATCTTGGAACCTGGCGAAGGAGTTTATGTTAAGATAAACAAGGGAACCTTTGCGCAACTCATATCACTTGGTTGAAGAGAGTTGATACCAAACAGATTTGTTGTTCCTTTACTATTTATAATATGAACCAAAGGAATTGGTCCAAGTACCTGACTTGTTTACAGGTTGGAGGCGTGAGAATACAGACGGAACTAGGTGAACTATAGGTTTAGTTGCTTGGTCTCAACTATATGGAGTTGTCTTATTCTGTATAGCGGCTTAATCCTGAGTGTATTCAATTCTGGACTAGGTCCCGGGGTTTTTCTACATTTGCGGTTTCATCATTAACAAAATCTTGTTGTGTCATTTACTTTATATTTCCACATTATAATTGTTTTATTATAATTAA
Source organism: Papaver bracteatum (assembly GCA_023529315.1). Lineage (NCBI taxonomy): Eukaryota > Viridiplantae > Streptophyta > Magnoliopsida > Ranunculales > Papaveraceae > Papaver > Papaver bracteatum. The sequence goes on from JAJJWX010004502.1 coordinate 262,946, forward strand.
AGTAAATTGCATAAACGTTAATTCATATTTACTTGATACGTGAATCCTATTAAGTTTGGTTAAGTCCGAACCTTTGTGTAGTTGCAGGAAATCCTACACTACACCCTTAGTAAGAATTCATAAAGATTAAGACATAATTTGAAGATAACAATATTTTTATTAATTTGAACAATATTTTTATAAATTTGATCCAGAAAGAATTACAGAAAATCTGAGAAATCAAGATTACAACCGCCTTCTCTAAGTTTTTCTCTCTCTTCAAGATTTTCTCATCACTCAAAAATTATCTCTCCTTCTCAAATCTACCGGTCCTCTATATATATGGTAGTTACATAGTGGATGACAGCTAAGCTGTCCTTTAATTTCGAATCTGGCCCGCGAGATATTCGCAACAGCTATAATATCAACTCTCGCAGGTACTTTAATCCTCGCAGAATCATGACGCTCTTCTCGTGTTTTGGCTGTCATCATTCATTACGTCACTTATTAGATCATCCTTCAACACTTTCAGTATATTGTTAGAGAATCTCGTAGTATAACTCGCAGGAATGTCGTTAATTCTCGCAAGAATAATATAGTGGTGATATTCTGGTCCTACATCTTGCCTCTTCTCATGTCTTTTCTGCGAAGAAGGAAAGATCATGAGAATAAAAATGCTTCAATTGTTCATCTTTCCATTTTATTTTCACCCTGCACGTTTCTACATCCTTCGCTAGATTTATCACACGTATTTTTTCTTCCATTTAATTTCTGACACTTCTTTTTCAACCGTTGCGTTTCAACCGTTCACGTCTTCTCTTCGCATTAAATACATTTATCTTCTCGAGATTCTTCTTCTTCTATAAATACTTCCTTCATTCTTTTCTTTCCTTATTTTTACCTTCTTCTTTCTTCGCTCTGCAAATTTACTATTCTTCCATAAATTCCGGATCTGCTACCGTAATTTTTCTTCCTCTTTTGATCTTCTATTCTTTTTCAACTCTTCTTCCATTCCCATGCTAAAAAATGGCCCATGTTAGTCGTATAAATCAAGCTACTTTTGAACTTTATCAACAGAAACTTCGAGATTTAGGTTTTAAATTATCTACCATCCCCAATCAATCTCCTAGATTTGAACTTTTTATCAATTTATTTTCTGATCGTCCTTCTTCCCGCGATAAAATTATGGTCTCGCTAGGTCAGTTAGAAGCTGGTCTTCCCATTCCCCTTTTCAATCCGGAACTTCCCTTATTTTATGAAATTCTCTCGCATAAGAAATTTTCGCGAGCAATATATCAGTTGAGTGGAGATTGTATCCATCTGTTACTTAAGTATGCTACTCGCGGTGCCGGTAAAAAATCTCTATATCCTATTAAATTGAAGAATCCCAAATTTAAAGAAATTCCAATCATTCTTGAAAATTATACTGTGGAGAATTTTTTCACAAATTATGAAGTGATCCCCATGAAGAAGGATAGAACTTGTTGGGGTGTCCGTCTACAAAAGAAAGATGGAATTGCTGATGACCAAGTTCTTATGCTGGACATTGACTAGCATCCAGGCAAAAATTCATCCCCTTGCTATTCCAAAGATGATAAATGGTGCAAATTCCCCTTAATGTTAGAGGGTTCTTATATTTCTGGTACTTATAATTTACCTGCGAATCTCGCAGAGTATCAACCATGGATCTTTTACTGGCCTGAAAAAGATTCTGAGGTGTGTTCCCAAATTATCATTATTATTTTTTCATATCCTGATATGTATTCTCGCTGATCATTCCAATTTTTCCAGATTAAAAGAATGAAACTTAGCTACCAGATCAGTGGGAATCCCAACATTTATTTGGCTCTTAAGTCCTTCACAGATGAAGAAATACTCTTTACTCATTCTGAACAATATATTGTTGCCTCTATTTCTTACCTTCATCTGTGTTTTTTGAAGGTTATTGAAGAAATTGAACCTATAAAGCCTGCGAAGACTAAAGGGAAAGACAAAAGCAAAGACGGTCCTCGCAAAGAAAAATCTGCTATTCCTCGCGGAGAAAAATCTACTGTTCCTCCTAAGGGTAAATCCACTATTTCTCACAAGGAAGAGTCTTCTGCTCCTCCTTCAAAAAGTAGAAGAATTCAAATTCCTACACCTTCTTATTCTCAATCTAGTGAGAGTTCCAGCGAGAATCCCGATGACAATGATGATGATGCTGGTACTTTCACTGTGAAGGAAAATTTTGAACATGAGTCTTTTATGACTCAATAATCTCATATTTTTGGTAATCCTCGCAGCATTCCTCATGACTTTGGAGATGAAGCTGTTAATGAAACGTGCTTAGCTCTCGCAAAGATTTGCGATGCTACCATGTTAGTTGACAATGACTCTCTTGAAGGAATTTCCAGATCAATGTCTCCCAGTCTTCTGAATTATCTCAGTATTTTGGTATATTTTTATTCCTTCACTTCTTTCTTTTATTCCAAAATTCTGACTAAGTTTATTTTGACAAACCTAACCATTTCTTCGTAGACTGGTAGAGATTCTTTCGATGTTTCCTTAGACTTGGAGAGGAGGTGTACATCTTTTCGCGAGAAGAATGCCGTTCTTCTCAAGAAGAATGTAGATTTGAAATCTGAGTCCGCTAATCTTCGCGGGAAATTGGAATCTGGGTCAACTGACCTTCAAGAAAAAATCAAGCAATTGGAAACTGATCTAACTTTCACGCAAGAAAAGGTAGCAAGCCTCCAAGCTGCGAATGATCATCTTTATGGTAAGTAATCTTTCTCTTTCTTTTTACCCTTGTATCCCTTTGTATTTTGTTCTTATTATTCTTTCTCGCAGATGTTTATGGCCTTTCTGACGAAGCTGTATTCCTTCGTTCTTTTCCAAACCTAGTAGATGATGATACACTTCTCAATCGCCTTAATGAATCCTTAGTCAGTTATTCAAATGAACGGATTAGCTCTCTTTCTATAGATTATCTTAGATCCAAATTTCACCTTTTAGAAATTGATCATAGATCTAGCTTGAAAGCGGCCAATTCATCCAAGCGTCAATATCTTAATTCTAAAGAAGAAATCAAGATTCTAAGAGCCCAAAAAAGTGATCTTATAGATGAAAGGGATTGCATATCTAGACAAGGGGCACAAACATTAGAGGATTTTTATAAAACCCTACTTGAAGTCCAACTCCACAGAGATAACTTATCTGCGAGAGAGATGATCTTGTTAAAAGATAAAACCAAATCCGTTCCCATCTTCTTATTAATGATGATGATGAATTTGCTTGGGCTGCGAAAGTTCTTGACAACGCCAGGAATAATGTAGGTGTAGATGTTAGTCTTCATGCTGAACAAACAGCCTTGGTTAAAGATATGATCACTGAAAGAGAAGGTTGTTTATTATTCCTTCTTAATATCTTCTTGTCTCTTATATATTTCTGTCAAATCTCTGATCTGTTGTTATATACTCGCAGAATCCGAGAAGAGATATTCTACAAGAGTTAAAGAACTTGATGCTGAAAAAGAAAAACTCGTGAAAGATGTTGCTTCTCGCAATGAAAAATGTTCAAGGTTGAAAGAGAAACTAAAATTTCTACTGCGAATTTTAACAATGCTCTTGTTGCCGTTCGCAATAATTCCGTCAAGAAGGTCTGCGATGCTCATAATATTTCTCATTCTTTGTATCCTTTCCTCATAGAAGAAATCCCAGCGAACACTCCCAACCTAATTATCTCTGATAGTGAAGCTGAAGAATTTAGTGGAGATGATGATGAAGATGAAGAACAAGAAAAATCTGGTGAAGACGACGATGAATCGAAGTAGTCTTGTTTTCCTCTTTTTGGTCTTTTTTATAAAATTTGTAAGCTTATCTCTTTTTTCTTGCGGATTTTTCCCCTTTTAAATACTCCTTGGTGTATAAATTTCCCTTGCTTCTATTATAGGACCATAATATCGCCACAATTATATTCACAAGAGATTAACGACACTTCTGCGAGCATCACCAAAAAACTCTTCAATAACATTTCACGAGCGTCACAAAATAATTCAGAGAATGACGTAATAAACAACGACAACATAAAACATGAGAAAAATGTGAAGATTTTGTAGTTAAAAAGAATGTTCGCGAGCACAAGACGGGAGCTCGCGAGAGCAAGGAAGGAAATGAAGATTTTATAGTTATAGAAGAGTCTCGCGAGCACGATAGCCGATCTCGCGAGCATGATAGCAGATCTCGCGAGCACGATAGAAGAGCCAGCAAGGAGCATAGCAAAAATCCTAAAAAATAGGAAAGATAGGTTGAACGTGAGCTGTCACCCATTATGTAATTTCCTATAAATAGAGATCCAATAGATTCAAGAAAGGATGATGTATTTTTTAGAGTTGAGAGAGTCTTGAGGAGAGAAAAAAAAATTAGGAGAGAGAGATATTTTCCAGAGAGAGTTTAGAGAGAGAAAATGTATTTTTCTTTATCATCTTCTTCCCCAAAACTAGATTTAGAACTCCATTAATGGAGATTATCAAATGTAAAATCAAATGTAAATTTTAACAATCATAGTAGAGAATCATGGATGTAGATCAAATTGATCGAACCATGTAAAAATCCGTGTGTCTATTTACAAATTTTAGAATTTTAATCATACTTTCAATATCAAATTAGTTTAGATCAAGAGATTATTATCAAGATATTACAAGGGGTGTGTCGTGGGAAATCCTGCAACTACATTTTGGCGCTAGAAACAGGGACTACTACTACAAGAAGATTCCAAGAAAATGTTCGATGATTAGTACTTGCTGATTCCAAGAAGATTCAAAGAAATTAATTGTTGAGGATTTCGATATAAGGAGTTAAAGGAAGAATGCAGAACATTTGTCAACAGAAAACAAGTTTTGGACAATAAACGTCAACAAAACCTAGAGATGAAGAAATAGTAAAGAGCAACAAATGATTTCAAACTCAAAACAAAGAACAATATGAATGAAGTGCAGTGATAGTGAAATTAATCGAGTCTATTCGACCTAAAAGATAATCTTCTTCCCATTTTACTTGATTATATTATTAATTATTTAAATCCAAAGTTTTAAAACGAAAGGTTTCGAGAGAAGCATTAGAAAAACAGATCTTGTTTTCAATAAATTTCTTATTTCTTTATCAAAAGTTTAATTAACAAATTTTAGCTACTAATTTTAATGGAGAAATGTTGTTCTACAGACCTATATGAGAGTTTTGAGAAAATTTATATGACAAAATTTTCGATGCTATTTTGGGTATTCTTTTCCGTGAACAAAATGTGATGATTTCATTCTTTGTACAATAAAAAATTATTTAAGATTCTCTAGATCATTTACTAATTTAATTGATGGCTTACAACGAGGAGCTCGCATTCATCTATCCATGCAAAATGCTGGAAATCTATCTAAGTTTCCATTACACCCATCTCTAATGAATGATGCCGACGATGAAGACTACATTTTACTCAGCGATGAAAATCAAAATATTATGCCAGCGATGAAGACTATCACCAATGGAATACATCATCTCTAATGAAAAATAAATTTATTTAATAATGCGTATAACCCCACTATTAATCAAAATATGATTTGTTTAACATATGATTTATTTAATGCATTGTTATGATTTGTTGTTTACGGTGATTAGAATATTTCTAATCAAAATGCGTTATTAAATCATACATTTGAAATGTAGTTTTTACATTAGCTACTCATGCGAGTATCTTCGCAGATTCAATCATCACTTCGTCAGCCAAACAAACTCAGGCATAGTTCATCAGTTGCCTCCGATAAAGCATCCCATCACGAACAGAAGAGCTACGTGCAGCGAAGATTTCTTCCAAATCAACAAGGGTTCCAGGCCATGAGAAACGCCATCGAAAGAAGGATGCAAACAACAAAATTAGCGGAGCAGCAGCGAAGAACAAGATACACACAATCATTCGTAGCAAAGTGAATTAGGAAAAATGACTTCAACAATACATTAACAGAAAATTCACACAGCAGAGACATAAGTTTATTAACTCGTAACGATCAGAGTAAATTAACGCAACTGGATAACATCAGCCACAACAGCAGCAAGAAATGGCGAGCACGATCATATTAGACTCCGTTGGAATAAGATCAAAGGAACAATGAACGTTATCAAAACCAGCCAAAGAAGAAAGCCATATCAAACTGCGAGCAACACTAACTCATCAGACCATTCTATGTTTGGAGGAAATCATAAACAACAGCGAAGTTGCTTCGTCAACAGTCCAAGCAGAGATACGGAGATATTAGAGAAACATCATCAACCAGATTTAGACAATCGCAGAGACGGTCGCTAAAAAATTTAAAACCAGCGAAGCCAAGCCAACTACAACTTCGCAAGAAACAATCGCGGACATAAAAACAACACATCGACTGATTAATTATGAGAAATACTAGAGGCAGCGAGATTTCACAGCAGCTCATACAATTACACAGAGCATTTAAAATATCAACAGCTACCAGGTCCGAAAATAAAGAGCAACGTTGACAGCGTCACATAATGAAAATGTTTTTTATTTTTATTTTTGCAGGTCCGGAAATGAAGAGCAATATCAACAGCTATCATGGCATAGAAGATTATTTAAAAGATATATGAAGGATGAAACGTATACAACTAAACAAAAGGAAAGTAGCCAAATAAAACTGCGAGCAACATAATAGATAAGCAGCAGCAATAATAGAAAATGTGATGAAGGACCAAAGGAAAATGTCTGGAGATGTTCTCGTCAGCAAAGAAAATTATGTACAAAATTGACGAAGAAAAGAATGATCAAAAAAGAAGGTGGGTCTTAGTCTTACTACAAAAAAGAAAGGACTTACCAAATGGTGGTTTGCAGAAGGGGGCCTATGAAATACGAAGTATAATGGGAGAAGTATACGCACTAAAAAATAGTTAATAAAATTAGTTCAAGAACGTATTAAAAAATAGTTCTAATTTAAGCGTGTAGCAAAGATGGAAAGTGGAGCAGGCGAAGACAAAAACTTGGATTTCCTACAATGAATACAATAAGTTAATAAAATTACCAGCATGACGAGAATACAATACAAATTTGCATGACGCAAGCATAAAGCAACTTAACAGGAGAGTTGAGTGGGATTTAAAAGGATGAAAATACATTGCTTATCAGCGATCAGGCAAAAGTAAAGGCAAGATAAGGATAATAGGAATGCGTGGACATTGTTGTTGGGAGGATTATCAGCGATCATTCCCGTTCCAGCAGGTTTATCAGCAAAGTTACCAAAGGAACTAGTTTCATGAATTAAACTGCAAGGCAAACCAACCCATTTCATGCAGACTAAAATACCCCAACGCAAGGAATTGGATAGCGAGAAAATGAAGTCTAGTTTTGGCATGGTACATCTACTTTTCACGAGGGGATTATTTCATTACTTCGCCAAGTTGGTCAGAGACGGGAATTTGGTATTTCTTTACTTCGTCAGATATTTGATTATTTCGCAAGTAAAATTCACAAGAGAAGGGTTAGAACAATTGGTGTGTTGCGAGAATATGAAATATGCAGATCAATAATTTATTTCTAATTTCTTCTCATTTCACGAGCAAATCAAATACTTCGCGAGAGACGACATCAACAGAAAATCGCAAAACAGCTAAGTACCACTTCCTTGAATATTTTACTTACAGAAAATGAAATTTTTTGATTTATACTATCGCAAGATTTCAAAGAACATTTCTAAGATTTCTAAAAATGTAGTTGAAAATTATTAAAGATTTATAACATTTCAAAAGATTTCAAAAATGTTTGATTTAATTTGACAAAAGCGATATAATCGCAAGATTTCTAAAATTTCAAAGATTTCAAAATATTTCAAAAATTGACAAACAACGATACATTCGCAAGATTTCAAGGATTTCAAAAGATTATAAAATTGAGATCATCGCAATATTTTAAAGATCGCAAAAAATTTCAAAAATTTCAAAGATTACTAAAAGTGAAGTCATCGCAAAAAATTTATAGATTTCAAAAAAATTCAAAGATTTCAAAAAAAATTAGTAAATGAAACTACTATCGCAAAGATTTTTAAGATTTCAAATTTTTTTGGATTTCACTTCCAAAATAGCAATACCCTCGCAAGATTACAAAGACTTCAAAATTACAAAAAACTGAGAACATTCAATTTATAAGTTTCTCTAGAAAAATTCTTTTACAGAAGATTTTTGATTTAAAAATGCAATACAATCGCAAGATTTCAAAGAAAATTCCAAACATTTCTCTAGAATATTTCTTTTACCGAAAGAGATTTTTGATTTAACAAATGCGATACAATCGCAAGATTTCAATTTTTTTTAAGATTCAAAAGATTTTAAAGAATCTTTTAAAGATTTTTGATGTTATGAGAATGAAAGAATAAATGAAGAGGCGCGAAGCTATCGCGAGAAACGCGAATACAATTTCGGAGAGACATAAGAATGGGACGAACCTTTATGGCGTGCACCCTAGTTCGCGAATACAATTTCGTAAGAGGCAAATGTAAGACCTAATAGCGCGTCATATGAGGGGGTATCTCTTAACATGACTCAGCGATAAGGTTATACCGTTGCTGGAACCTGAGTCATGCATATGTTGGGGTTAAATAAAACCTATCCGGGAGAGAGATCTTGGATTTCCATCTATATAAGGTTATACCCTGGTTGGACGACCGAGAGTCTCTTCCAAGAAGTGCAGAGTATGACCAAGGCGCCGAGGTACACGGTTGATCCAAGGGTGCCCGGAGCGTACGAAACTCTTTTTCCATCCTTGGTAAGTCTTGGCTACAATGCACTTGGCCTGAAGAAAACCCCACTTGGGGTGCAGTCTTGTAACTATAACCCTTATAGGAATAAAGGACAAGAGGCTGCGAAAACAACTGGTTGTTGGAAAATCCGGATGGGGGGAGCTAGTCTTGTATGGCCGATGTGCTCTCCTTGAAGGGGAAACCAGGGGGTAGATAAGGGCGGCACCCTCCATTAGGGAGATGATAAGTGTCTTAAGACGGCAATGTCATGGGGCTTTATGATCGCAAGATCATTTAGGCCTGTCATATTGTCGCGTGACGAAAATTATACAAAGGCAAAAAGCCTAAAGAGAAAATGTTAAGATGAGATCAATGGGTTTTTGCATGGAAGTGTAAAGACGTCCTGCGATTTCATCGCAAGACGGCAATGTCACGAGGCTTTGTTCTCGCGAGAGAATCTAGACTTGTCATATTGTCGCAGAGATATTGAAAAGATACTGATAATACAAGATCAATGGGTCAATACATGCAAGTGTAAAGACATCCTGCGATTTTGTCGCAGAGAAATGAAAAAGTTGGCAAAATAAGACCTTTAACTAGGAAGGCAATATAAGACCAACAGATTCATACTACACACTAATTATTTTATTTAAGAATGCAGGAAATATCTGTTCATCACAGGAGAGATAGCAAGTACTATTCAGAATTTCTCAGAAGTATTGCTCACAATTTCTCAGAAATATTATTCAGAGTCTCTCAAGAGGATTGTCTACAATCTCGTAGCATTATTCACAATCTCGCCACTATTCATCGCAACTATTCATCGCCACTATTATTCACAGCATTATTTCAGAATCTCGCAGAAACATTCAGAAACTAGCAAACTTATTCAGCATTTCGCAGGAAATTTGATTATTTCGCAGAATATGATTATTTTATTGAAAGAGGCAGAGGCAATTCGTTCATTTAACATTTTCTCAGGGATTCTTCCTTCATAGATAAAGAACAGAGGCAACTATGGATTACCAAGAATTTTTTTTATGTTCTTTATCTACTCATCAAGAATTATTTCCAAAATGGGCAAGATTTTTCACCAAAAATAAAGTAATAATTTTGCATGAACAGAGGCAGTACTTATGATTTTCATTCAAGGGACAGATATTTCTTATATTTAGAGGATTGAGTACTTCTTATATTTCTTCAGGATACTTCATACTTCGAATACTTCAAGAGTTAATACTTCTTATTTACTTAGCAAAGATATGGAACTTCACAAAAGAATAGAGCCAAGTACGTACTTTTCAAGTCTAGTATTCTTTCGCTCGTTCCTTCATCAACAAAGATCAAAGATTACTACAACAACGGATTTTTTCTTAAAGATTACTTTTCAAGCAATATTCAAGAAAAAAGAGGCAAGATGTAAGACCAGAATATCGCCACAATTATATTCACGAGAGATTAACGACACTTCTGCGAGCGTCACCAAAAAACTCTTCAACAACATTTCACGAGCATCACAAAATAATTCAGAGAATGACGTAATAAACAACGACAGCATAAAACATGAGAAAAATGTGAAGATTTTTTAGTTAAAAAGAATGTTCGCGAGCACAAGACGGGAGCTCGGGGGAGCAAGGCAGGAAATGAAGATTTTATAGTTATAGAAGAGCCTCGCGAGCACGATAGTAGTTCTCGCGAGCACGATAACATATCTCGCGAGCATGATAGCAGATCTCGCGAGCATGATAGCAGAGCCAGCAAGGAGCATAGCAAAAATCCTAAAAAATGGGAAAGATAGGTTGAACGTGAGCTGTCACCCATTATATAATTTCCTATAAATAGAGATCCAATAGATTCAAGAAAGGATGATGTATTTTTTAGAGTTGAGAGAGTCTTGAGGAGAGAAAAAAATTTAGGAGAGAGAGAGATTTTCCAGAGAGAGTTTAGAGAGAGAAAATGTATTTTTCTTTATCATCTTCTTCCCCAAAACTAGATTTAGAACTCCATTAATGGAGATTATTAAATGTAAATTTTAACAATCATAGTACAGAATCATGGATGTAGATCAAATTGATCGAACCATATAAAAATCCGTGTGTCTATTTACAAATTTTAGAATTTTAATCATACTTTCAATATCAAATTAGTTTATATCAAGAGATTATTATCAAGATATTACAAGGGGTGTGTTGTGGGAAATCCTGCAACTACATCTATCTGTGTACATTAGAAAACAATTTCTTTTTGCAATATGGTTAATATAATCATCAATCTTTAACTATCTACACAGATTTATCATATAATGATGAATAACAATGTTATTATTTTATGCATTCCCATACTTGCCTCTGTTATTCATCTGCAATATGATGAATTTATAGAATAACATCCAGAATTATTGCCAGAATCTTGCGGCTATTCTGTCTTTTCTGATAATATTTAGTGTGGTCTTATTTTGCCTTCCTAATTAAAGGTCTTATCTCGCCACGTTTGATCTTTGCGACAAAATCGCAGGACGTCCTTACATTTACATGTAACTTGATTCTTTCCATATTCTGCGACAATATGAGAAGTCTAAGTTCCCTTGCGAGAACAAAGTATCGTGACATTGTCGTCTTGCGATGAAATCGCAGGACGTCTTTACACTTTCATGTAAAAACCCATTGATCTCATCTTAACTTTTTCTCATGGTTTGTTGCCTCTGTAGAATATTTGTCACGCGAAAATATGACAGGTCTAAATGTTCTTACGAATCATAAATCCCCATGACATTGTCGTCTTAAGACACTTATCAGCTCCCTAATGGAGGGTGCCGCCTTTATCTTCCCCATGGTTTCCCCTTCAAGGAGATGTACTCCTGCCATACAAGACTAGCTCCTCCCATCCAGTCCTAGCAACAACCAGTTGTTTTCGCAGCCTCTTATCCTTTATGCCTATATGGCTTATAGTTACGAGACTGCACCCTAAGTGGGGTTTTCTTCAGGCCGAGTGCATCATAGCCAAGAATTGCCAATAATGGAAAAGGTAGTTTCATACGCCCCTGGCACCCTTGGCTTAACCGTGTACCTCGGCGTCTTGGTCATACTATGCACTCCTTAGAAGAGACTCTCGGTCGTCCAACCAGGGTATAACCTTATATAGTTGGAAATCCAAGTTACCTCTCCTGAATAGGTTTTCTATAACCCCAATTTCCATGACTCAGGTTCCAGCAGCGGTATAACCTTTCGCTGAATCATGCAAAGAGATACCCCCTCATATGACGTTCTTTAGGTCTTACATTTGCCTCTTACGAAATTGTATTCGCGAACTAGGGTGTACACCATAAAGGTTCGTCCCATTCTTGTGTCTCTTTTGCGAATATCGCAATGTTTTATGCTTTTGCATTTGAATTCTTATATGATCTTTAAATGTCATCTTTTTCTTTCAACAAGACGTACATATCTTGAAAATGAATAAAATTTTCTTCAACAAACTATCCATATGTTTTCTAAACTTCTCAAACTGAAATTTTTACCTTTTCTACTTACTACTCTCTGCTTCATTTACGAGGTGATCGCCAGTCAGTTCATTTATGCGTACATAAATCTTGCAGCATTTCATCTTCTCGCCTTTCTATCGCATCCACCATTAACCTTTCACTTCTTTGTTGTTGTTTAACGTTGTTTT